>PVLA01007835.1:0-98414 GCA_004027455.1 Hydrochoerus hydrochaeris
CATAACCAAATGTCATTTTCTTTTTCCATGCTTGGGAAGTTTTCCTTAATTATTTCTGTAAATAGCCTTTGTAATTCACCTGTATGTATTCCTGCTTCATCATTCACATTCCTTATTCTTAAATTGTAGATTCTCTTATCATCTTCTAGCGTTTGTATTGTTACTGCCTGTTTCCTTGTTATTTTTAAGAGATCTTTCCTTTCATGATCACACATTGCAAACTTGTCTTCAAGATTTGATAGTCTATCCTTAGGTTCTTTTAAGGTGTTTTGCCAGCTTTCAATAGAATTTTTAATTTCCTGGTAGTCTCTTCAAATCTGCTTCATGTATTCTATAATTTTTATATGCTTTATCGAATGTTTCTCTCCTTTTTTTGTGTTCCTCCTTTCTACCATCTGTATCTTCCTGAGAGATGCTCCCTGAGAGCATTTCTTTTACTACTCTACTCATATCTTGCTTTACCTGATTTAATATTTCAGTTTTAAGCTTGTCTGCAAGGTCCTGAAGATATCTTTTACTGTCCATTGAAGCCATGCCTGCCATTGCATGTTTGCTGCCCTCAGTCGCCCTTGTTTTTCCCTCTCCTGGATCAGGGCTCTCAGGGTTCTGGGCTGGGGGCCTCTTCCTGCCTCTCTCTCCTGTCATGGTCTGGCCTTCCTCCACACAGGTCACGTTGCAGGTCCCAGCCCCCTTTCCCGTTGGGCACGCCTGCCCAGAAGCAGGCTTGCGAAGGTCCTCCCCCCTTCTCCTGACTGTTCTTATCACTGAGGTGCAAGCAGCGCCTGCCTAAGCCTGCCCCTCCCCACGGGGCCAACGAAACTGCAGAAGCCTTCCCCTGGTTAGTGCTTGCTAGGCATAGGGAATCGATTTGGGATGGCTCATTGGTTTCCAGCCAGGGGCATGGCCCAGTCCAAGCAAATCCCATGAGTCTGCTTTGGAGAGGGAGGAACGAACTGAAGTCACTACTTTTCCTAGTTCAGGCTCCTCCTGCCAGATTCCAACATGTCACCCATTTGGTTGTGCCCTCCCCTTGGGGGGGGTCCCAATCCCAGCACTGGCCATTGATCAGTGAAAGTCCCCTTGCTGGCTCTGCTCTCCATTGGGCCCACCAACCCACAACTTCAGCGCTGCTCTGCTTCCTGTGAGTCGTGGTGGAAATGAGTTTGGGAAGCTCTGCCAGCCGTGGCGGATTCAGGCTGGTGCAAATTCAGTCTGCTGCAAAACTGGTGGGTCACAGCAAAAACACTGGTGGGTCACAGCAAAAACACTGTAGTCACAATGTATTTGAGGAGCTTTTTAATGTTTTCATATCTTCCTGTGTCAAGAGGATCCATCTCCCTCTGTCTGGGTCTCTCCAGGGTGTTTTATTCTGGCGTATGAGTTGTTTCTCCCGGGAGGCTCTGTTTTTTGTTGCTCACTGATCGGCCTTCTGGAACTTTTAATATGCACATCATGCATGACCTGAACCATTTTGTACATCTTAGCTTATTTGATTGTAACAAAAATTCTGTAGGAATATATTATCATTCTCTCCACTTCACAAATAAGAGAAACTAAGTCAGAGGGAAAAGAAATAACTTGTAGAGATCATACCTGAAACATACTGAAGCTACACTATTTAAATACACCCTATTCAGATATATTCCACTTAGAATATAACCTATTCAGCACAGAACATATTTCTGTACAGTAAACCATGGCTTTTTGTTGCCAAAGTAGAGGAGATTGCAGGTAATGGCTACTCACCCAGAGATGCATGGGCTGTGATAGAAGCTCAATGAAAAGCAATGAATAATTTTAAGTGGAAAATAAGTAGTTACTAAAAGTTGGTGAAAATTCAGTTACACAAGGATTGGATTACCTTTATGGAGTCCATTGTTTATTTCTGATGCAATGGTTGTGCCAAGAATGATGGGAACAGATTCCCTATTAAATGTGATGAAGGCTGCTTTGGAGATGATAAGAGATAGCATTAATCAGTTCCTCTATCCTGAGGTTTGGTTGAAGAAGAGTAGTTAAAGCAAATGACAACTATAGAGAGGATGTAGAATCAAGAGAAGTGTTTTGTTTTTCCAAAAAAAAGTGGTATATATTTGCATACCATTGAAATAAGATGCTAAACAGTACTCCTTTTTATTTCCACTTAGACATGAATCCATCTTTGTTGCTAATGCTGTATAATATTAAATCCAATACAAGGGAAATAAATCAACAGACATTTGACTCTTGCCTGCTGGGCTTCAGAATATCACTCACACTTTCTTCCCCTGATTCAAAATCTTTTGTGGGCCTTTCATGAAGACTTTCATTATGTTTGATCTATACATTCTGTCAGATATTTTGTTGTCAATATTTGGTATCCTCAGCTTGCTGCTTTCTGAGATGTTGGTATCTGTACAACTTAGGGCAATGGTAGCCACTGTAGTTTTCTGTTAGTTTTTTATGTTCATGGAAAACCCAAAGTGAGTGCTTCTGATGTATAGAAATACCTTTTCTGCAAGAATCTGATAATAAATTCCATCTGTCTTCTGCTCCCCTGCCCCAGCTTTTCAAAGTGTGACATCAATGACTACCGTGAATTGGCATTATGACAAGGGTTAAAAGCATGAAGGACTATTCCCAGAAAGATGTCATAAGTTGAGCACCCTGTTTTGAATTGCACATTCCAATGACAAACCGCGCTGCAAGATGACTGGGGAATGTAGGCTGATTGTGCTTTAATGAGCAAAAGCTTCCACTTTGGGTGACTGGATAGACTGCTATTTGTTGTTTCCCTGCATCTGGCCACTTGCCCGTGTAGATGAATTGGAATGTCTTGCTGCTCTTTCCTTTTATTGGTTTTTTTTCCTCTACTTGATCATTTCTGGCCTTGCAGACTATATAAGAACTTCCTCCTCTATTGCACAATTTCGACTTCTATCTTTATTGTTCTCTTTAATGTTGCCAAAGTCACAGACTGACATTAATATTATTTTATCTTGTTTTTCTAGGAAAATGGACAATGCTCCCTGTTAGAGAGAGCAACTCAACTCCTATTATAACTGAAAGAACACTTGCTGTGTCTCTGAAACACGAAACAAACCAAAGTATTTACATTTAGAGGTAGATTCCTCCAAGAGAAGATAACCATGAAAAAATATTCTTCTTTTAGAGACATATGCTTCAAAACATTTTGTTACTTAATCCCCATCACAATTAGAGGATGCAGAATTGATAAGCTTTAAAAGGAACAAGAAAATTGATAGGGAGATAAAATTTCACTTAACAAAACTGTAGTATTACAATTTTTTAAAGCTCTGATTTCAAAACCTGTATTCTTTCCAAAATACACAGATGGATTCTTTTCCTTTCAGTTGGAACATGTAGGGAATATGAAAAAATAATAAAATGAATAAAATAGTGAGTGAAAAAAAAAGAATCATATTTCAACAACTGAAGGTAATAGCTTTTGGTAATGTTTTTCTCTGAATTCACTGTATTTGTTTTGGAAAGAAAACTTTAGAGAAATTACATACAGTGAAATAAAAATACAGTATTTATTTTGAAAACATTTTAAAATGTAATATTCTTAATATTTACTATCTTTTTAAAGATATAAAATATCATAAATAAAAATTGCATGAGATTTTTCTTTACTTTGTTAGTTTATGAATTTGTTTTCATTTTATGCTCTGCAAATTACAAAATATTGCATCCTAAAAATTAACCTACACCACTAAAATTCATCATATATTGAAATTTCTGCATAGTAATTGGTTTCTGAATATTTAAGAATTTTAAATCCTGTCATATTCTACTATAACATATTTCTTTATGATAAAATCTTTGTCCATATTTCAATAAGATCCTTTTGGAGTATTTTTTGGAAAGGAAAAGTAAATGCAAAATTGTCATTGAAATTTCTACCACTATTTATAACTTAAGTTCCTAATTCTGATTTTGCCTTATCTGAATTATGAGATTATATCATTTGTTTCCAAGATATGTGATTATTATATTTTGCAAATCTTTCCTTATAAGAGAATGTCTTTTTTTTTTAGCTTCACAAAAGAAAGACAATTAGTTACATAAGAAATTCTTCAGTTACAACCATTTCATTTAAAACATTATAGATTACATACCAAAATTTTCTGGCACTTTGTAACACAGAGGAAAATATAAAGGCAGCCAGTTTTTTCTGGATATTCTTGAAATATTAAATTAAAAAGTTTGCCAAGACTGTCTAGGTAAGAAACTCTTCATTTATCTGCAACATATAGTAGTTTTTCAGTTGGTTTATTCAGGTTTTGCTTATTTTAGATTTTACTTAAGTTCAAGTTGTCTTTTCCACTTATAATTTCTAAAACTTTATTCTTTCACAATTTTCCCACCACCTCTGTTCTCTTTTCTCATATGTTGTCTTTTTAAATTTCTTGGTCATTTTCCTGAGAAAATAATTGAGATTTTAACCTTTTCACCAATTTGAATTTTAAATCAATTTTCCTCTCTGTTACTTCTAACATATTCATACTTTCTTTGCATTTGAGTTTCTATTAATTTTTTTCTTAGCCATTTTCTGTTTTACCTTATCTTGTTTTATGTTAATAGTAGCCTAGTTGCATTGTTTAGACTTGCATATCATATATTTTATGTATTTTTTTCACCTCCTATAACAGTAAATCTAAAAAAGTATTGTAATTTTCCTTTATTATTAATACTTATATTTCATTTTGTTATCTTCCCAACTTTTAAGATGATTTCTCTTTTTCATTTTGCTCTGTCTTTACACAGGCCTCTTCACTGATATTAAAAAGTTATGCTTTTGTTTTTTCATCATCAGCTGGGAACTTTCTTGTCAAGACTCATCATTTGCCAAAGGACAAAGTATAGTTTGACCATTAATTCATCCTGTACATACTTTTGTGCTGGATGAAATTCCCTTCGCAAATATTTAGCCAGACATCCAGTTAGTATGCACCTCACCTGCTTAAAATTTAATATCTCTTATTAGGATTTTATCAAGTGTAAATTCTACTGAACTGTAATGAGATTGTCAATTCTAAATCTTTCTAAATCTCTTAGTAGGAAAACAAAATAAATAACAAATATCCAGGAAGCACACTTCACAGAGCTTTTCCTATTCCTGTCACTATCAAAAGCTCATTACATATGGACTGGTCTTAGAATACTATGTGCCAAAATTATTTCCTATGTTTATTTCATAGGCATTGTTTCCCTAGAAATTTACTGTTTTAACTGACAATAGAAATTAACTGATAATAGAAAGAAAAGTGCTGCTAGGTTGAGCATTAGCTGTACTCACATAGAACTGGTCAGAGTATTCATCTTCTGCTTTGCAGAGAACTTGAATTTCTGAAGGGGAGGACATGAGATGGCAAAATGGAGAAGCATTCATGGCTGCTCTACCAAGTGCTTAAACTGGTATTTAGCCATGTGCAGAAAACTGAATAAAGCACCAAGGCTTTGGCAAAAGGACAAATGCTGGTAATTATTTTCTATACCTTACTAGTTCTTTTAGTAGTAGTAACTAAGTTAGGAAAATTCAACTGAAGCTACTAAATAATGATCAAATTAAATATATTAGAGATATCTATATTTAATATAAAATATACAAAATGCAATGGTGATCTTGGTTAAAATTTTTCCATGATGAGCCCAATTTTCTTTTTAATACTGTCAAGAAATGGCGTATTTAAGAACTCCAGTAAAAAAAATTAAAATCGAGGATTTATAAAAGGTACACAACCAGTTTTTCTGTGTTTTTTAAAATGTTAAAATGTTTACTAAATGTTTGTTTTTAATGAATGGTCATACTAATAATAAAATATATTCATGAGGTTGATGTGTGATTTTTCCATTTGATAATTCCTCCAGTATTTGGAATGTGTCCTCTCTAAACTCATTCTGAAAAGTTTAGTGTACTCAGGCATCTGTTTAGTGCTTTTTCTCCATGAAGAATTAGACAGTATTTTTTGACCTTCTCTACAGAGGATCATTTTGTCTAAAAATAGTGATAATTTGATTTCTTTCTTTCCTATACACCTGCCTTTTATTTTTTCTCTTGCATGATAATGATGTCTAATGTTTCAAGAACTATACTAAATTGGGTTGGTGAAAACAGATTCTCTTGTCTTGTCCTTTTATTTTGTTTTTATTTTTAAAAGAGTAGAATATATTTATTAGGAGAAAGAAAGCTTCTGTCTGAAAGAGAGACAGAAGGGGCCCCAAGTGGGTTACCAGAGACTGTTTTCTAGGGATTTTATAGAGCAAAACTATAAAGTGAGACAGATCTAAGATGGGAAAAAACGGGAACTCACAAGGTAAGTGGAACAGAACTATGGTCAACCAACAAGATTAACTGTTCAGATAAAATTGATTAAATCAGGACAAATGGGGAAATGAGTCACACAGCAAGTGGGGCATGATTAAAGAGCAGTGACTCTTCCTGTAAGGGATGGCTACTCCTGGATTCTTCAAGATGATCCATACCTTAGCATATCAATCCCTGATGTTTATACGTAGGATGTGGTTGCATTTGTTTAATCTTTTGTGTTGAGTCTTTTCCCTTTTAGAGGGAAATCTTTCAGCTTTTCCTCATTTAATATGATGCTGACAATTAGTTTGTTATATGGTTTTATTAGATTTATATAGGTTCTTCTGTATCAAGGTTTTATAAAATAAGTGGATGTTGGAGTTTTACAAAGACTTTCTTTGCATTAATTGACATGATCATGTGATATTTGACCTTGCTTTTATTTATGAGCTGTATTACATTTATTGATATGTATATATTGAAACATCCTTGCATCTCAGAGATGAATATTTATTGGTCATTGTATATGAACTATGATGATTTGTTATATGCTGTTGGCCAGTACCTTATTGAGAATTTTTATGCTTATTGAAGAGATTGTGTTCACTAGTTTTCTCTTTTGATTGGGTTTGCTGATTTTGGAATCAGAATATTGCTAGTTTATAGGCATTACTTTGGGAGTATTCATTCTCTTTCAGTTTTATTAAGGAGTTTCAGGACTACTGCTATTAGATCTTCCATAAATTTCTTTTAGAATTCAACAGCGCAACAGTGAATCCATCAGGATCTGAGTTTTTATTATTTCATATTTTTAAAAATTTCTCTTATATTGCATTGTTCAGGATTTCTATATATTCTTCACTCATTTTAATAATTCATATATATTTAGGTTTCTATTTCTTCTGAACTGTCCAATATATTGGAATATTTTTTCCCAAAATGGTTACTAATAATGGGGATTTTGGCAGTATCTGTTGTGCTTTTGATTTTTTCATTTCTAATTGTATGGATTTGGGTCTTTTTAGTAGGATCGACTAGGGATTTGTCTATTTTTTAAAGAACCAATTATTCAATTAACTTATTTCTTGTATTTTTGTTTAGTCTCAATTTTATTACTTTCTATTCTGGTTTTTATAATTTTTTTCCTTGTACTAGCTTTAGATTCAAATTGCTCTTGTCTTTCTAGGATCTTGAGGAACATTAATAGGTTACTTATTACTTACTCCATTTTTCTGATATGGATATTTACAGCTATAAGCTTCCTTCCTAAGATTGCTTTTCATTGTATCCCATAGGTTCTGGTATATTGTAATGACATTATTATTATTTGATTCTAGAACTGTCTAATTCCTTCCTGAGACCCATGATTAATCAATTTTTAATTTCTGTTTTGGTACTAGGTATCAAACTCAGGATCTTGTACTTGCAATTCAGAGGCTGTGCTGCTGAGTTTTATACCTGGCCCCAATATGTAATTTTAATTTACATAATTTTGTGATTTCTTTTATTATTTCTAGTTTCATTGCACTGTGATCTGGTAATACACATGAGATAATTTTGATTCTTTTGCATTTACTTAAATATGCTTTATGGTCTAGCATATTATCTATTTTGGAGAAAGTTCCATGTTCTGATTTGAAGAATGTGTATTCTGTGGCTGTTGCATAAAAAACTCTGTAGATGTGTGCTAGGTTCATTTGTTTGAAGGACTGGATGAACTCTGATATTTCTTGGGTGAATTTTTTTAACTAGTTGATTTGTCTATGTTTAATTTTGTGATGGTCAGATCTTCCACTATAATTGTATTGTTGTTGATTAATGTCCAGTAGTGCTTGTTTTATGAAACTGGATTCATTGAATATATATATATATATTTGTTATCACTTCCTGTTGAATTGTACATTTAACTAATATGAAGAAATCCTCTTTGCCTTGTATCAATTTTGTCTTCAAATGCACTTTGTGTGAAACTATGGTAGCTACTCCAGCTTTTGTTACCATTGGGGTGAACAATGTGTTCAATACTTTGGCTTTTAATATGCAAATATCTTTTTGGATTAAATATATTTCTTATAAATTCAAAGGAATTGATAAAAAAGATGTGGGTTTATTTACAGTGGAGTAATACTCAGCCATTAAGAAGGACAAACTTGAGACATTTCTAGGTTACATATGCACCTAGAGACCAAACTCTTAAGTGAAACAAATCAGACACACCTGTATAAATATTGCATTGTTTCTTTGGTCTAAGAAACTGAAAGTGTAAATAAAGACCAACATGTGTAATAGGTGTTGTGAAATAGAAATAAAATGGTTCAATAGGAGGGGGATCGAGGGAGGGACGATGGGGAAAGGAAGTGACAATAAAAAAGTAAAGGAAGGATAAAGTGGATATAAAGCTTTATGGATGAGGAGGAAAGAGGGGTTAAAGGGAGTGGCGGGTATTGAAGAAGAAAAAAGAGGAACCAGGACACAGCACATATAAGTACAAGTTCCCTGTGATGAATTTGATCATTCTGCATATCTAATTTTTACCAATGAGCTTGCTAAAAATGTGTTTCTTTTATTCTACATATCATTGGATTTTATTTCATAATCTATTCTGCCAATCTGTATCTTTTGATTGGGGAATAGAAACCATTCTCTTTGAAGGTTATTACTGGAAAGTATTGACTTATCTTGTGATTGCATTACTATGCTCTTCCTGACTTCCCTTTTCCTTTGTCTTATTTAGTTTCTTATCATGCCAGGTGTATTCATTCTCTTAGACATTTTACCATTTTTGGCCTTACTGTCTCCTCTAGGGTATCCTCAGGGGCTGGTTTGGTGGTCATAAATTGCTTAAGATGACTTTGTCATGGACATACCTTCTCTGTTCATCAATTTTGAAAGACAGTTTTTGCAGAAGATATAAGTCTGAGTTGGAAAAATGTTTCCTTATAGGACTTCAAACACTTTGTTCCTAGCTTTCTTAGCTTCAAATGTTTCTGATGAGAAGTATGCTATAATTCTGATGGGTTTATAGAATTATGTCTTTTTGCTTTTCTCTAACAACTTTCAAGATAATTATCTTGTGTTGGACATCTGGGGTTTTGACTATGCTGTGTTGTGGAGAGGTTCTTTTTACTGTAGTTATTTAGAATTGTATATACTTTATTTATTTGTGTCTTTGTTTCCCCTTCTTTGGAAAGTTTTCTGCTATTATTTTTTTAGACAGGGTTTTTATTCAATTTGTGATGCATTCTGATTTTTCAATAATTCCAGTTATTTCTTTGCATCATTGAGAGCTTTTAAATACATTTTTCATGCTTTCTTCTTATTGTTAGAATTTCTAAGTAATTGGTCTCTGACAATAGCCCTATCTTCTGATTTTTTCACTTTATTCTGACTTGGTGGCTTTTACTACCCATATATTCAATAGAATTTTAAATTTCCTGAATTTATGTTTGGAACCTTTCATGTTCTCTAATTCTTTACTAAACATGTCATTGATGTTTTCTATCATTTTGTTTAGGTCAGTTAGCTTTTCATTAGTGTCTTTTATAAACTCCCTGATTGATTTGTTTATTACATTTATTGTCTGTTTAATTGTATAATATTTGAAAGCTCACCAACCAATTTATCAGTCTGTTTTATAATCTCCTTTATTACCCATTCAAATTACTTGGCTGTGTAGCCATTGATTTCCTTACTTGATGCCTCATAAATCAGCTTTTGGGGAGTTGGGAGTTTTTGGAACTATTTTGTTACCTTGTTTAGTCATGTTTCCACTGGGTAATTTTGTTTGTTTGCTTATTTTTGTTTGTTTTGTGTTGAGGTTTGTGGGTCCTTGTTGTGTAAAGACTTTCTTAGCAGTGCTTTTTCAGTGATGGACTTGGGATGCCTGACTCATTCCCAAGATTCACCTACCTCCATTAGTTTGTGTGTAATTGACCCAGCACTCAGTTCTCTTGAAAAAGAATGCAGTACTAGTGACACAAAGGTAATCAGAATATTGGAACACATAGAAAACATCCTAATACCAACAATTATGACACCCTGTCGTAAGTAAATCAGCAAAAATAATATTATCCATGTCAAACTGGATATTGACATACTCAAAGAACCAATAATGTACCACCCTTAACCATAGAAAATAGATCTACAATTATAGTATAAATACATAATTGAGATATTTACATATTTATAAATATTGAGATATTTACATATTCACAAATGAAATATTTACATAATATATATTAAATGCAACAACTATACTTACATTAATGATAAAGAGTTAAGCAAAAATATCATAGAGTTTAGCTGTTTAAGTATTATTAAAACAACTGTTGTAATAGTAAAGGCATAGGAAGAGAAAAAATGAAAGAAGAAAAATTTGAGAAATTAAACAATGGAAGATGAGAAAAAAGAGAAAAGTGAGACAAATAATGTTATCAAGGATAGAAGGATAGTAATAAAATTAGGTAAAGGTAATAGAAAAAACAAAAGCAATAAAGGAAGAAAAATAAATAGATAATATGAAAATAGAAATATTTAAAGGGAAAAAAAAGAAATGCAAAAGGAACATTTCCTAAGCTTAGTGAAGAAGAAAGAAAAAAAAAAAGAGGAGAAAAGCCAGGTGTAGTGCACAGATCCCTAATATCAGTGCTTGGAAAGCTGAGGTAGGAGGATTTCTATGAATTTGGGCCAGTCTGGGCTACATAGTGAAACCCTGTTTCAAAAAATCAGAGAGGGGAAAATGTATCAAAAACAAATTCTGGGATCTGTTTTTTAATGTGTGTTCTCTTCAAAGACCCAGAGTTTTGGAATCCACTGAGTTTTGGGTTTCCCCACCCATATTTATGTCCTGTGAATTTGTGGGGTGCCCCTAACTTCTAGAGCCCTACTCTGGCCATTTATCCCCGGTTTTGACAACCATCCAAGATAAGCTTGTTGACAGATGGAGAAGATAATCAGACCCTTAATCTGTGCTGTATGTAAGCAATAGCAATAGGGAAAGGATTCAAAGAGTTTTCTGTACTCAATGCCAGCATTTTCAGACCCAGTTATTTCTGAGTAGAATGCAAGGTAGGCCTGGTTTCTTACTGGGCCCACGTCCTGTTCAAACTGAATTTTAAACTTGTCAGGCCTTCTATGTGCACTCTACATCCTCTTCATGACTGGGGCACATGGCTGTCTCTTACCCAGATACTGTGGAAGGATTACAATGGGCACCCTAAATGGAAGTTATTTTGTAGTTTTTCTAAGTTTCTGTCTTCAATAATCAGCCCATATCCAGAACTACATCTGGGTAAACACTCTGTCAATATTACAGACACTACTGGATTCCCTCTCCAGCTGTTACTTGTTGGGCGTAAGAAGTCACCTTGGAGCAAAATCTCGTACTACTTTTGCAGTTCATAGCAGCCATGAGCTTCTCTTGGGGCAGGTGCTGCTGGTACAGTTGATCTTTTCTCCCTGGAACTCCTGGCCCTAGGGTCTTACCTTGTATGTGGAAGGTAAAGGTTCTGTTTCCCAGGAGCCAGAGTAAGTTTTCAGACTGCTTTATTCTTTTTTCTGTATTGTGGTCCACTTTTCCAATCTCTGTAGCTTTAAAATTTCCTGTAAATTCCTTTCAAAATTCCAAATAACCTACTTCTTTTTTCTCTGTTCACCAAGTTGCTATTTTCTGGGTGTCTGGATTATAGGTCTAGGAGAGGCTAAATTCTGATGCTTATTACAGTCTGCCATTTTGGTTTCAGCCTAAATAATTTGCGTGGTTTGATTAATATCTTGGGAAATACAATTATGGATAGGTTTTTTTCCTATTTTCTGCCATTTAGGATATCAGACAGCCACCCTTCTTTCCTGTCTTTAAAATAGCTGAAGGAAATACTTAATTTTTTTTTTATTTAAAGAGAAGGGGAAAATAGCAAAACAGAAAAAAGGGTAGAAACAATACAGAATTTAAAAAAAAACATTTAGAAATCACTAGTTGACATATTACATATTGTCCTCTTGGATATAGTTGTTCAAGTTACAAAATTAAAGCATACAAAGTGGACATTCAAACAGTGAGGGTGCCAACAGTTCTGTTCTCTGATCCAGCAAAAACTTAACAACATGGTTATCAATCCTACACCCTTAAATATACATGCAATTATATCCTTTAGAGCACTTTCTTTTCCTCCTTTCGCTTTTTAAGTCCATTATCTGTTTAGTTATATCATGTTTCAGGTTGCTCAGTACCTTACTGATCTGTTTTGTTGTTGTTACTTATTATTTTTTAAATTTTTCTTATTATTTATTTATTTTGAAGGTAGTAAAATACAGCAGAACAAGAAAGGACAAAGCCAATTGAGGCAGTGCAGTGAAATTGGTACAGAACCTCACAGCAGGTTACTGGGATAACAGCAGTAGGTACAATAGTATATCTGGTTTTCTTCACCATAGTTGTTCCTTCAATCAGGTAGAGCAGTATCAAAGGAAATATGGAAATTATAAAAACAGAATATTGAATAGAGCAATACCATTGATCAGAACAGAGCAAAACAGGGATAAAAATATTTGCCTTCAAAGAGATGGCAGAAGAAAATCCCCCTTATTTGCTATATTGCATATAGTCAAACTCGCAAGAGATGCTGAAATCTCTGGCTCTCACTTGATAGCAGGAAGGGGGGATGAGATGGATATTTGATTTTTAGCCCACACACCAGTAGGCTCACAGCCCCCCACCAGAGCGGTGAGCTGGCTGCCTGTTTTCCCAGCATCCCAAGTTCCAACATGGTGCAGATCTCAGAAAACACTGCTATGGTTCTCGCCCTGGGGCAGCCGTGGCTTGGGAGGCCACAACCTCTTAGCAGAGCAGCATGCTGGCTGCCTGTTCTCCTAGCGACCCAAGTTCCAACGAAAAAAATTTTTTTTAGAATAACAAAATGTTGCTTTGTGGTAAAGATGAAATAGTTAAAAAATTTAGTGGTAACACCATGATTTTAATAAAACTTATAAATTACACTTCAAATTATTTAAATATTAGGTTTTCATTTTAGAATAAGGAAGTTTGGAAAAATATTTGTAAGAAACATCATGTGAAATTATCCTGAATTCCTTAAAAATTATAATTTTAGCATGACCTGGAATTCTTTGGAAATATATTACCAAATAATTACAAAGTTAACACTGACCTGGGGAATACCACCTTTTTCTTTTATTAAGAAGATAATCATTTAAATATCCTCATTACATAAGCATGTTGTATCAAATTGAAGAGTACAAGATATACTCTTATAGTCAGTAGACGTGACAATAATACAAACTGGAAAATTATTGACAATTTTAAAATTGAAATTAATATTTGTTCTTTCTGAAATCAAAGGGCTGCTCTTCAGGTTATAATTACTGACAAAGTTAATTATAGTTTTAAAATTGGTTTCATGCAGCTATATTTATCTGAGTTCTTTGTGATGTGACAAAATAAAAAGGAATGTCTACTAGGGCCATCTAGAATATATAAGATGTGGTAAAGGCAATAGAAGAAATATAGAAACTTGTTTGACTTTTTTCTGACATCACTCATCTTCATTTTCAGGGCAATAGGAGATATGTGGCCTCTGAAATCTCTGAAGAGGGAACCCTTCTCTATAGACCCGAGGTTCACCAGCTACATGTATCTCATAGAAAACCAACTCACCAGATACAAATATATTAACAAATTTGGATCTTGTCTTCTGACTATAATCTACACATTCTCTTTTGTCCTGTTGGCTTCTAATGGTGCAGAAAACTGTGCTGACATCTGCAAAAATGCAGCTCAAACAAACAAAAAAAGTAAAAAGGATTGTGTGTTACTAAAAGAGAGCCATGAGGATTAATTACATTTCTATTACTCCATTAATCGAAAACAAGTGTAGGTGGGAAATTATGACAAAGGAAGCTGAACTGTTTTCTATCCATTAAGGCTCATCATGTACACACAATGCAATTACTATTTTATCTATCTTGTTCAGCCAGTTTTTTACAAAAATGAATTCAAATTTTTGAAAAACATCCCAACGTTTAGAATTCACTATTACACATTGTATATACACATGCAATTTGTTTAACTTCCTTGCCATTTTTTTCAACTATGTCATAAGTTTTTTCTTGAATCTTTACTAAGATCTCAGTTTTATATAATATGAAGAATAACACATTAAAATAGATTTATTGTAAGGATCATCATCCCACTCCTGACTCTGATAAGGTATTCTGAAAGGCAAATGGGTATTAAAACTTTTCAAGAGCAACTAGATTTATCATAGAAGTTGCATTCACTTTGTGATTGGTAGTAAAAGCCAAACTCCTCAATGAGAAAAACACCTCTGCATAAAATTGTTAGAATTTATATTTTTATAGCCATAGAGTTTATTATTGGCTACTGTAGAATAATGTAACATTAAGGATTTCTTGTTCTAAAACTATTTTCAAAGTGAAATCACTGGTACATACTTAGGTGGTATACATACTTCTCTCTTGGAGGATATTAAAGAAATTTCCATTCAAACTGTAGCATTACAATGATGATAAAAACAATAGAAGTTGTATTGTTATGAAGAGATGGATGAAAGCATAGAGATAGTATTGGAAAGGGTGAAGGAAACATAATAAAATGAATTATCCAAACACATGGAAATGTGTTTATTTAGGAATAATGAGAATACTGATGAAAATTTAAACACACGTATGTCTGAATATGGCATCTTTGTGATCTCAACAAATTATCAGATTGCTTTTACATTTTGATAACAATTAGTGCAGAAAATTATTTTCTCTTTTGAGTAGAACTATATAATCACTACATCATCAGCCTTCCTGGCAGTATAAATTGGATCAGGATGTCCAAGATTTTGTTTATAACTTATAGGAAAACTGATAGCTAACAGGGTAGTTAGATTGTTTTCAATTTTTTATTGATTTTATTATTAGTTGTATAAGTTTAATTTCAAACATGTATCATTATTGATTGTAAAGAAAGCAAAATAAATATTTATATTGCAATATAAATTAAACAAATTCATGAAAAATTTCTGCAGTTTCCTGAAGATATAATCATCACTAGATCCATGAGTGATATTAATTTCATTAAAAAGAGGACATTGAGAGGCCTCTTATATGTACAAAACTAGTGATAAAAATAAATAGGGTAAAATAGTTGTTGAATTAGAAATTTTCCTGTGTTGGAACTAAAAATATATTTCTACTATACGCTACATGCTTGAAAACTGTAACCAGATGCACTCACATTTTGTCATTTCAAAATAGATTGTGAAAGTCATAAAAATAAACCAATGGGAAATAATGACAAACTAGTGAATTTTTAAACTCAAGAGCCTCAAACGTAAAACACTTAAATTTATATTATTATAAACATTAAATTTTCATTTTAAAATTATAGAGTTGCAAAATCCAAAATAAAAATATCAAGAGCAATTGTGAGCACCTTTTTGGAATAAAGGAAGTTAAGTACATTTGAGTCTTGGTCCAGAAAAGCAATCTGACCTACATCATCTATATCTTGCAGAAAATGTCCTGTCATTGCATTTGCAGAAACTTTAGTTTCCTTTGCTATACAGCCCTTGCTGAGGTCTCTCAGATGAAGGTGGCTCATTTTCCCTTACCCCAGGTCTTAGTCTGTTCAAACTACCATAGGAAATGTCATAGGCTGCATGGTTTAAATAACAGAAATTAATTTTCTCACAAATTTGAATACTGCAAGTCTGTGCCAGCAGAGTCAACACCTGTTGAGGATACTGTCTTTTGGGTTGCAGGGGAGTGAGAGGGGGCAAGTACTCTCTAGTGTTTTTTTCTTCTTCTTATAGGGGCATTAATCTTACGATAGTAATGACCCACCATCTTATGACACATTTAACCTTAATTATGTCCTTATAATTTCTATCTTCAAACATAGCCACATTTGGGGGTTAGAGTTTCAACACCAAGCCCTAGATGGGGGAACATGAGTCAGTCTGGTTGGGACAGCAATATCTTCTTCCTTTATGCAAATTCCAAAGCTTTCTTTATCCACTTTCAAGTAAACTTTCTTGTTTTTTCTGAGTCTCTTATTCAGAGACTCTTAGAAGCATTAATGCTAGGGGGAAAACCCCCATAAAACTCAGTACAATGCATGTATACTTGCATGTTTTCCAAATTAGGAATGCTGAATTCAGGCTCCAAAAATCAAAGAAATGCTTGGCTTGAGTCATACTCTCCCATGTCAACAGCATTCTTTGTGTTACTTATAATTTCAATTTTCTTAGGCAGTTGTTTTACTCTCTGCACAAAAGAACACTACCAACTAGCCTTCTACTTTCAGAAGATAATTGGACAACTTAATCTTTGCAGTGATCAGGTAATTGATTATTTGAACTGATTAACTTATTAACTGACATAATAGTTGTCAAATGGAAAACAATTTTCTATCATATTTAAAATTTTACATGCACATGTTCTATTTTCTCTTTCTTGGCTGATTTTCCCAATAATACAGTCTACATGACAGAATTTTGTATTCCATGTAAAAATATCAATTAATATGAATCCTGAACTGGATAGGATTTTAAAAAAACCTCCTCAAGATATGTTTGGATCTGATTTTAACACTATATTTGTCAGTGGATTAATCTACTGATGTTCATAGTTGAATGTACTATTACCAGGTGAAGCCCAATTGGAGAAGCTGGAACCTAATTTGAGCAGGGCATGCCTTCTGAGAATATGCCTTTTACTGTAACTCTTCTATGCTTTCTCTGCTTACCAGTGACCAAAAAATGAGCTACTTTTTCCCATTAAGCCCTTTAGACATGATGTTTTAGCTTGAAAGCCATCTGACCATGGACTTGAGACCTTCTTACATTTTAATTTGAAGATGTTGAATATTTTGTTCCAGAAACAAGAAAACTGATCAGTACAATACAAATAAGATATTATAAACAAAATTGAAGGATCAACCATATTCTGCAAGGAGCACTCATTTATGACACAAAAAAATGGTTAATATCAAGTGTACAAAGGAGATTCTGAAAGTTAAAATTAATGACATAAAACATTCCAGTTGAGAAATAGGCCCTGGCTATTGCTGTGGGTAAATGAGTATCCCCCAATGTTCCATGTGTTAAGGACTTAGTCTCCAGAATGGTAGTGTTACGAAATGGTGGGATCCTTTGTAGGAGGAGTCTACTGAGATATGGAGGCATATTATCAGAGGAGATTGTGAAAAACTTGTTTCTTACTGTTGCTTTCCTAGTTTCTTGGCCTCTGATGATAAGTGGTTTGCTCTGCCACATGCTTTGGCTGTGACATGTTGCCACTGGCAGAGGCCCAAAACAGTGGGGTCACCTGTACTTACACTTAAGTCTCCAGAAAGCCAGAATGATAAGTTTGTCCTGGAAATTAAATGGCACACATCTTCCCCTCTGGAGTCAGGAAGTGATGCTCGATGTAAGGACCAGAGCTCCCCCAAAGTGAACCACAGCCACTCTCAC
The DNA here is from genome assembly GCA_004027455.1 of Hydrochoerus hydrochaeris. Taxonomy (NCBI): domain Eukaryota; kingdom Metazoa; phylum Chordata; class Mammalia; order Rodentia; family Hydrochaeridae; genus Hydrochoerus; species Hydrochoerus hydrochaeris. Next base: position 17,812 of record PVLA01007835.1, read on the forward strand.
CAACAAGGTCCCAAGCTCCTCTAATGGCAATGGTCGAACTCACACTGGGGAAACCAGTCATGACGAGCTCCTCCAGAAGAACCAACAGCTTAAACAGCAACACTTAAGAGAAACCCACAACACCTTGCTCTTCTTCTCCAAGTTTCTATTTATGCTGGCAACTTTCCTCAGGTGGGCTATCTATGCTCAGCACCATGCTGATTTAATTCAGCTGGTGTTAAGTTGACCACCAGTTTTTCATCTGTACCACCATTTCTCGGACTGATGTCCAGACATGACCAGACACACAGCTGTTCTTTCCAATCTATACACAATTTGTACTCCAGTTTTTTCTAATCTAAAAGTCATATTTTATATTGAATTTTCATAGGTGATATATTCTAGCAAAAGTAGAATATCTGTGTGCTTTTAATTTTTTTAGTGTTTTACATAATCCTGAATATTTTATGTGCATTTTGGCTAACCTATGTCATTTCTGCCTTAATTGGATACAGAGAAGTAGAAGTCAAGTTATTAACCAGAATCTGAAGACAACTAGAGAAAGTCATTCTCTCTCACACAGTCTCCCACTCCTTGTTAATTATGGAAACAAAGTTCACAACCTCTTATATCTTCTTGTAATCTTTTATCTCTCTGTCTGCCCATCTGGAAAAGGAAGTCTCTAAGGAATAAAAAGAGAAAAGATTAGACTATGTAAAATCCTTTATTTGATAAATATTAAGCCATAAAATAGAAATCTCAATTTCTTTTTTTTTTTTAATTTTTTTTTTATCAGTACCAGGGATCAAACTCATGACCGCATCCTTGCAAGGCAGGTGCTTATGCCACTGAGCTAAATACCCAGCCCAAGAAATCTAAATTTCATATCACACTAAGAAATTTATTTTGGTACCTTGAAGGTCAAAATATTAAACCATAGAAAAATTGAATATATATCACTAAGTATTTGCAAATCTCTGGGTGGTAGAATTTTTTGGTTTGAAAGCAGCTACATACTGTGTAGATAACAAGAATTATGGCAGCAATTGTTGATTTCCTATTACCTTGTTTTAAAGTCCTATATCACTTTCTTTGTCTCTTTTTGGTTGACTTTATCCTGTTGAACTTTGTTTGATTTTATTCTCTTTAAAATGAACAAAAACAACCATTGACATACAAAGAAAATAGTGAACAATACATTATATAAACACTTGCCTTGGTTACATTTCTCTTGTTGCTGAGACAAAATACCTGACATTAAAAGTCAAAATTAAAGGGGAAAAGGTTTATTTAGCTCACTGTTTGTAGAGGTTTCAATTTATTATCAATTGGGGCCAAGACAGGATGGCATCGCAGAAGAGAAACAGTTAATGGCAGGCAGAAGGGAGCAAAGCAACAAGGGACAATCAGATAGCTCTTACTACTCATTATATCTTATCCAAGCCAATTAGAATGGCACTCAGATCCTTAACTCTAGTACCCTTGACCCTAGCATCACACCATGAATTAATTCCAGTGTCACATGCCCTAGATCCAGTCACCTCTGTAAAAGCCTATGACTACATGTGGCAGTGGGAAGACATCTAAACAGAAGCCATAACATTCTGCCACTGGCCCCCCAAAGGCTCATGCATATCATTTTATGCAAAAGGCATTTATTTTATCTCTAAGAGTTACCAAAGATCTAGTAGTTTCACAGTTGCTCAAAAGTCCAAATCCAAAGTCTCCTCTGAAATTTTTTTTTTTGTACCATAGATGAAACTTGTGCTTGCCAGGCAGGCACTTGGCCACTGAGCTGAATCCCCAGCCCTTCTCTGAAATTTAGTGCAAATTCTCATCTGAAACTCTCGGTACAAATGAAAAGAAAGTTAAACTCTTCCAACATTCAACAGCACAAGGCAGATATTTTCATTACAAAAGTTATAAACAGGGAGGATAGCACAGGATGGGAACAAAGCAAGACCAAAATCCATTAGAGCAAACATTAAATCCCACAATTCCACTTCCACCATCCCTAGCAATCTGGCAAATAGTGAACTCCAAAGGGCTTGGGTGGCTCCACCCCTATGGCACTATCAGTAGTTATAGTTCCCAGCACCATGTACATGTAGGTCCCATCTCTGGGACCAACTCTGATCCCTCCTTACAGTTTTCCTCTGATAAATCATGTTCCTCACTTCTCCAAACTTCTGGGGTATCAGCCACACCTTAGGCTTCACACAGCTTCACAGATTGCCTTCTCAGGGTCATAGTATCTGACCTCCCACACCTTCTTCTGAAATCCGGGTGCTAGCCTTCCTAAACCCACAATCTTGCATTCTGCATCCACCTAAAACCAGCACCATGTGCATTTTGCCAAGGTTTGCCACCAGTTGAAGAAGTAGGTAGACATCCTTCTCTCTTGGCTGTAGGTGTCAAGTGCCTGTAAACCAAATCCTGTTGAATAACTTTCCTAGGCTGCTATTATTCTGGAACATGTTGCTCTTCTCAAAGAAAAGTCTTTTCCCCTCTGAGTCTCCAGAGGCTGGAGTCCTGTTGATTCTTGTGATATCCTCAGGCCATCTTTTCTGTTGTCTTCTTCTAAAATACGTGGATTTTTCTGTCTAGTCTTTTCAGGAACCATGACCAATTTCTCTTTGGGAGGCTGCAACTTTACCTGGAGATTTCTTTCTGGCCAAACTCAAAATGTCCCCACTCCTCTGATACCAAATTCTGTTTTAGTTGCTGTTCTTTCATTGCTGAGACAAAATGCCTGACACCCAGAATTAAAGTAAAAAGGGAGAAAGTTTATTTATCTCACAGTGTGTAGATGTCTTAGTTCATAATTGGCTGGCTCCAAGGCAAGGTGGTACCACAGAAGAGAAACAGATCATTTTGGGAAAAGGGAGAAAAGTGACAAGAGATGACCACAATTCTTTCTATCCCTAGCATCAATTTCAGTGTCACATACTCCAGATCCAGCCACTTCTAAAAAAGCTCCACCTAAATCTGCATGAAGGTCTGGAGGACATCTAAACACAAGCCATACCAACATTTAAAATTTACATACTAATTTTTCTTCAAAAAGACAAAATTGAAAATAAAATATGCACAATAGACTAGAGAATCTATTTGCAACAAATGTATTTTATTATAAAAAGTCTATTCTTACTGGTATCAAAACATTAAGACCTAAAACCTTTTAAAAGATGAAACATGAAGGACTAATTTATAAATTAGAAAGTATAGTATCAGCAAACATAAAAATGATTATGCACTTAATAAAAAAAATAATAAGTATTGGACTTCAAATTTTGTTAAACAGGTAATATTATTATTACTATATACAACTCATGAGAACATAAACTCTAGAATTAGTTTGGAAAGGAGCTGAATTTAAAAATTAGAAAGTTTCCTAATTGTTGGCCTAACAACATCATTTCTCATAATATAAAAAATTCATCAACCTAACTGCCCATCAAATGAGGAATGGATAAAAAAATTGTGGTATTTTTATACAATGGAGTACTACTCAGCTATAAAGAATGATCACACTGAGATATTTATAAATAAATGGATGCAACTTGAGATCATACTCATAAGCGAAATAAATCAAACTCACATGTATAAATATCATATAGTTTCCCTAGTATAAGGAATGGTAAGAGTACATAAGATTTTACTGTTATCATGGTTTACCATTATATTGCTTTGAAGTCTTATAATGTTTTCATTCATTGGTTGGAATGGCTTTATTCTGTTTTATTTGACCTTATTATGTGTGATGGTATGAACAGCTACTTTGAAGAAAATAAGACATTATGGCAGCCATTGCTGATTTAATATAATCTTGCTTTGAAGTCCTCTCATGCTTTTGTTCTTCTATTACCATTGGTTCTATCATGTTGTGTCTTATTGGATTTTAATATGTATGATAGTATAAACAAATTTTTATGGAAAATGAGATATTATAGTAACCACTGTTCATTTTCTGTTATTTGGTTCAGAATGCCTTGTAATACTTTCATTCTCTTGAATGGTTTTATTCTATTTTTGTTATGTTTGATATTATTGTGTGTGAAGCTATGCTCAACTATTTCAAAGAAAGAGACATTATGGTAGCTACTGTTGATATCTAATTGTCTTGTTATGAAGTGTGTTCTAATCTGCTCTATTCTGTCCTCTTTTGTTTCATTCTCTGTAAAATAAAATTTTTAAAAAAAGAAATTTGTCTATGTGTACTTTTACATTTGAAGTTGTTCACGGAGTTAATATCACCACAGTAAAAGATTGAAAATGCTCTACTAAGATTTTCAATTCATTTAAATGTTGAATGTTCATTTTATGGCTATTCAAGAAAACAGATAGGGTTGAGGGTGTAGCTAAGTTGTAGAAAATTTGCTTAGCATGGTACATGTAATATCCTGGGTTCAATTTCCATGTCACCAACAAAAAGAGTAAAAAATGAAGCAAAAATATTTAGAAGTAATTAATGTATCAAACATAAAATGTGGTGAAGATAGAACATTTTTTATTACCAATAGGTATACGGTGTGTTGTCTAATAAATAGCTTTTGGATGACTTGGTTGTGGTTGACTTGATGTTTCTTCTTTATAGCTGTATTCACAACATCTGTGGTCTGAATACCCTATGATCTGCAGACCTCCATGGGTGCTAGCCTCGTTGGACTTTGACACCAGACTCTTGGAATTGACACCAAACTCCTCTTGTTTTCTGATTGAGACTGCCCAACTTTCTCCTTAGGAAAATCTTGAGTTTTATTAGGTTTCTAAAACTCGGCTTGGTGGCAATGCATCCTTCAGTTCCCATGGTTACTGAAGATTAGAGTGCCTTGATAACTAATAATACTCAAACCTTCCTGAGCCATAACAGAGGACCACAATAACTGGCTTTCATTTTTATTTTGATCACACTTTTCTGTTTGTTTTGAAAAACAGTTATTGATTTCTACTTCTTTCTGGATACTCAGAACTGAGCTAAGTGATGTTTGTAGCTGAATCCTAAGACTTGTTCTAAATATTTAATGTATAATACACATAATCTACATGGCAGTATGACAGAAAGAGTATTTTCTCCCTTCTATAGAGGTGCAAGTTGAAGCTCAGGAAGTTGAACTACTTTGCCTTACTGCTGCAAAGAAGTAGCTATTTCTAGTAAGTATTCTATTTCAGACAGAATGCAAAGCCAGACTTGTTTTGATTTCAAACAGAAGTTTTCATTTTTTATGTTCTATATTATATAAAAATAGGGTTCCACGCAGGCCTATAATCACAGAGAAAAAGATGTTTAAACAGTAAGCAAATAAATGAACACAATATGTTTACAGAACTTCTATGACTCACTTGCTCTTATTAAACTTTTTGGTGAGGGACCCATGTCCATGTAGGACAAGATGACTGAATACGCCAGACCTGCCACTGCACAGATGAGCTTAGCAGCAATTTATTCATCATATATACACAGCCTAGGCAGGGATGCAGGATCCTCACTGTCAAAGTGACACACTCAGTAACAAGAGAAATGGCAGGATCAGTGAAAGGCAGGTTTTGTACTAAGCAAAAGATGGAGGGGTACCTTCTGGTTCCACATGACACAAAAGGATTTGCTCATTTCAATAATTCTGTAATCTGGCAAAAATTATCCATTATGTTGAAGATATGGTGAGTCAAGCTGGTCCAGCTAATATGGAAACTACTTGTGAGGAGGGTCTTTCTATTTAGAATGATCACCAAGTTCATGTCTAGGTCTTTGGGGCCTTGTGAAATTCAAAAATGACAGTAAAGGAAGAAATTTTAAACTTTATAATTTATTTTCACCAAAGTAAAAGAAGGAAGGAAGAGATTTGGTCTATCTTCTTTGTATTTGCAGTGCCCTAATTCTGTGAACTACTATGAATGGCTAGTTGGTAAGGCGCAGAGAATAAGATTCTAAAGAATTAATATCTTGGCATGAAATTAAACCTACTTATATCCTGTATTTGAATAAGAAAACTACCTACAATATTTATATATAAGAGGTATGATAGACAATTATGGTGAATTTTTTTAAAAAACTTACTGCAGTGAAGGATATAACTCAGCTGCCCACATGCCTGCCTGGCAAGTGCAGGATCATGAGTTCAATCCCTGGAACAAAATAAAACAAAACAAAATTCAACAAAAGACACATTGCTATTAATTCCCCTCAGAATACTTTTCTTTACTTCAAATACATTTATCCCATACTTTTTGTCACTTTCTGAAACAATTGTGGAAGATCTCTTTTGTGAGTGTCTTTAGTTACACTTTCAAGGTTAACTTCATGTTCTGAATGGATTTAAATGTTTACCTTTGAATTTGGGGAAAATCCAGAAGTTACATAGTGCCAGATTTGGCTAACAAGGTAGGTGGAGAACACGTTATAATGTAATGCTTTATTATTAACAATCTATATGTGACACAGTAGATTTTTTATGACCCTATCTTTCTGTTTGATGGAATTCAGCAGTAGTATTCACCATATTTTTTAAATTACAATTCATAAAAACACTCACCAAATAACACTTCCAGAACTGTTTCAGAAAGTGGCAAGGATGATAGGATAAGTGTTTTCAAAATATGAGGAATTATCTGAGGGGGATTAATGGCATGCATCTTTTACTCTAATAAATATTTTTAGTTAACATTTACCACACACATGCTTTGATCACACCTTGTATATAGAGTGTAAAGCATGATCCAGATCTTCTTATTGGGATTTAATTATTCTAGTTAAATTTCATTTTATCAAATTCTATTTGTTCTCTCTACTCTATTCTGATTAAAAGACTACCTGAGAAGAATTTAAACATTTTTGTCACCATAAGTGTCCTGTATTTATTCTTCCCAAGAGTGGTAAAAGGGGAAATGGATCTAGAAGGCTTACATACAAGCACTCTCTTATTCCTGTGGTGGCCTTGGGAAGTTTCTTAACTTCTTTGCCTATCTTCTTTGTAAAATGGAGTTACTCTACAATATTAAAAGGTTGTTTTAATAGTAATGTGAATAAGAATTTGTAACATAGTTGGCCCACATTCTACAGTTAATAATGTTACTGCTTTCCCTTCTCAGGTCTCTAATTTTCTCAGTCCTTTCCCTTTCCAACAACCCTGCAAGGACTCCAACATATAGCTACAGTCAAGTAATTCTTATTGTTTCTGTATCAAACCTAAAATTATACAATCAGGAGGATTTTGTATTGAGTATGTATCATATATTGTGTGCTTGTATAGATTAACACATTTAATCTTTATAATAATGTGGCAGAACTGATTATTATATATTTAAATTACATTTATAGTTGAAACTGAAGAAGGGGAGAGTACTGAACTGGCTTGTTACACTAGTAAATAATAGTAAATGTTAAAACTAAGATTCAAGTTGAGATTCTCTAAATGTTCAGACTTGCATTGCAGAATCAGCCTAACAAATGCAGTTATTCCTAATTCTATAATACTTTTTCAAAAGATAATTTTGCATCATGGTCTGGAAGTTTTCCAATTTCATTGAGGTGCAAACAACATTTAAACATTGTATGTATGTAAGGTACATAATAATGTGATATACCTATGCACTGTGAAATAATCATTGCAGTCAAGTTCATTAAATAGCTATGCTCTTGATTTTAAATCTCTGATTCTAGTTTCTCATATTCATATAGTTGTTAATAAGAGAAAGAAATATAAATGGGAGGAAAGGTTAGATTATGTTCAACTCTTATTTATATATTTTTCTATCAATGTCACACATATTTCTTTAATCTTGATTTTCTTTCCCTACTCTCGATGGAATGACAGTTCCAGAAAAAACCAGTGGCACGAATACGAAGAGAAATAATGTTATGCTTTGGATCTTGTATTAGTCAGCTTTCTTGTCTCTGGGACACAATATTGTACTGAATGACCACGATTCAAAGGAGGAGAGAGTTAATTTGACTCATGGTTTCAAGGAATTCAGTCCATGGCCAGCTAGCTCCAAAACAGAAATATCACAGAAGGACATGGAGAGCTAAAATACTTAGTGCATGGGTTCTGGGAAGCACAGTATGGGAAGGATGCCAGAAAAAAAAAAAAAAAGGGTGACAGACTAGATATGGACCCCATGGTCACAACTCAGTGACTTCCTCAGATTGACCCATAAGTGTGCCTTACTAATTCCTTAGTGGCTCACAGGTCCATTAAATTGACAATTAAACAATTTGCTCACAAATCCGGAGTGTCTCCAAAAGAATCATGTTTTGAGGGCTTGCTCTCCAATGTAGCAATCTTGAAAGGGGAATAGAAATATAATTGGATTATAAGGACACTATATTAATATCATCAATGAGTTTAGCTACTGATGAATTCATAGCCAAATGGGTTATTCGGAGATAAGGCCCACTTGGAGGAAATAGGTCATTAAGGGGCATGCCTTTTGAAGATATATGTTATCCCTTACACTTCTCTCTCTCTCTCTCTCTCTCTCTCTCTCTCTCTCTCTCTCTCTCTCTGTCTCTGTCTTTTTGCTTGCACAGTTTGCTCCACTAAAACCTCCTGCCATGATATTCGATCTCACCTCAAGTCCACCAAAATGCAACCAGATAACTGTGGATTTCAACCTCTGAATCTCTGAATCTAAAAATCGTTCCTGTTCTAAATTTATTTTCTCAGGTATTTTATCACAGCAACAAAAAGCTTACTAACACAAATAGCAACTGAACTTTGGTCTTAATACTGGAGCCGAAGAAGAAAATGACAAGACAAAAGAAAGTATGATGCCAAATTCCACACCTCACCTGAAGGGTATAACCCCACCAACTCCAGCTGATCCTGTTATGCTGAACTTCAAAACTAAGGACATATTTTTGTTTCTAAATAGAAATCAGGAATCTGAATTTTAATTCAAAGCTTCACAAATTTTTATTGTTGCTCTAAAGCAAAGAAACAAAAGAATATTCAAATATTATTCTGGCCAAACAAAGCAGGGTTGTTGCCCACATTTAGCTAATTTGCTACAGTGTTGGAGTTTCTTCTCCCTTAGCAATAAGAGATAGCGAGGGTCTTAAGAAACCTGACTTGGCTATGGAAAGTCTTTATATTACGATGGCCTCAGAGTATAGAGTTTTGCATCAGCTCCCTTTTTTTTAAGAATTTTTTTTCTCTCTTTAGTACTGGGCATTGAACTCATGACCTCGCACCTGACAGGCAGGTGCTTAAGCCACTGAGCTAATTCCCAGCTGGAACAGTTCCTTTTATTTGAAATACATTTTTCTCTAAATTTTTGTTTGGCTGGTTTCTCTGATTGGTTAGTTTTCAGACTAAGAAGTCTTCTTCAATTCTTAAGTCAAATGTTGTACCTAAATAGGAAAAGAAGATGTTATTCAAAACAAAACAAAACCATGTAAAACACATAAAATAATTTAAGCCAAGGTACAGTTTTAGTCACATTGTCTGTGCTGGATCATAGAAACATTTTTTCTCTCCTTTTCCCCTGGTATCTGTCTTATTTCATACTTTATTTACATATTGAGTTTTTCACATTCAAGGTTTTATAGTATAAGATCAAGATTATTACAGTAGAGAGAGAAACTGAATTCATGTGTGTATTGAAACAAAAACTGTTCTATTCTAACTACTTTTCTTCAAGTCATTTTATCTATTTCTGTATTTTCTTATTTATGGCTTACATTTCCCATAAATAGAATACAGTTCCTGTGAGGGTAAAAAGCTTCACCTTATTCACCAAAATATCCTCAACATCCAGAGCATTGTGTCATGGCTAGAACAAGCTCAAAGAGCATGTATTTCTTTAGGAAGAATAATAGTTATTTTGCTGAGAATCTCCCATATGTTTGGTGTTAGATGGTCTGGAGATACAGCACTCTATAGCTGCAAAGGACAGAACGAATAAGAGAGGTGACTGTGGCATTTTCAGGGCTGAGTGTTCAGTAGATCACCGATAAACACTTTGAGAGGTGAATATTGAATAAATCACTAATAACTCAGATTCATTTAATTCATATTTAGCTTCCTAAATAGGCATTCATGGATTTAATAGCCATAGTATTTGAACGTATCAGCACATTATGTGCAATATTATTTCAGAAACTGCATATTTGATTTGCCCACTGTTACTAATAAAAATGACCTTTTATAAAATGATTTGTGTAGCATACTCATAGGACTCATCTACTTTGTGAAGCAATTAATTCAGCATACTACCAAAAATTATACATTTTATATGTATTAATAAAGGTAATTTAGATGTTTCAGATATACTGTAAAATTTTTGTAGATTGAACAAAATATGGCTTTTCATCCATACATAGGCAAATGGTTTCTTAATAGCACAATTATCTTTGGATGATTAATTCTGGGAATTTTGCTGTTTTTTCTGAATTCTACTGTAATATTTTACATCGAATATTACATTAATTTAAAGAACAAAGTACTTCTCACTTTTTCTAAGTGTCATTTTGTCTTTTGGCAGTACTAGCTATAGCTGCACATGGTTGATCTTGAACTCTAGAATTGAAAATTTAACTAGGCTTAATGAATTCCATGCATGGCCTGCGTCTGCATATTTAAAGAGAAATAAAATATTGCTATCAGTTCTCCTAAGACAAGTTTCCATAAACTACTTTTGCGAAATCAGGAGTTCTCTAATGAAATTTTGGATAACATCAATTACAATTTGGCATAAAGCCTGCTTTTTAAAAGTTTCACTTGCATAGTCTTTGGAAGCAGAGAGCTTGAGTTTGCTATCTTCCTTATGTCTCTGCTGTTGGGTGTTTCTGAGTGGATGGAGGCACTGTGCCTAAATTGATGTTCTTATGATATCATTTTGGATGTTTCTCTGGAGATGGATTTAGGGAAGTTAAAATTAGTCTTGTTAGATATGATTCAAAAATCCTGTGTGCTACTACATTTATTTAGAGTAATATGTCTGATAGCATCAGAAGAGTCCTGAATATAAATCTTCTGGCAACTATAACAGACTTTTTATGGGAATATATAAATATCCCTTCATAATATAGTAAATGGAATTCAAATAATCTGGTCATGTGGAATTTACAGATATGTTATCATAATATTGCAGTATTTTTCAATCAATTTTTGCTAAACAAAAGCACATGGGTAAAGACAGTTAAAATTACACATTACATAATTGACCATACACAAATTAAGAAAATAATGTACTATCATATGACACTGTTTTTCTAGCCCTTCTGATTCTCACTAAAACATAAAATCCTGAGCTCTCTTAAGAAGGAGGTTGTGTGGAACATGGGAGTCAACCACTGTACTATATCTAAATTTTCTATACCTTGGTACTTTAATGCAGTTTTAATGTTTAGCTCTGGGAACCTCCTCAGTGCCCCCACATTTAACCAAATAGAAAAACCTGTCAAGATAGGCAAGTTCCACTTGCTCTATGAGTGTTTTCTACCTCATCTATCCTCATGTTCAAATCTATACTACACCTGTCAAGTCATCTTTATCTTTCTGGCTAATTCACTGACAAGGAGGTGTATGAATGTGCCTACTATACAGGAAAGAAAATTATGGTATATTCTACCATTTACCCTGTTATTTCCTTTTGACATGTTAAAGCAAAAATTGTATTTCATTGTGTTCAACAGGCAAATAAAACTTTATTCAAGATGATAGTCAAGAGTACTCCAAAGACAGGGAGATTCAACTTAACACTGCTGAAACAAAAGTCAGAGGATATTTTAAGTAAGGCATGAATTGACAGAAAAGTACTGGAGGATGTAAGTGGGAATGTAGGTATGTCAGTCAGTTTCTTGTGTCTGTGACAAAATACATTAAATAATTAGCTTACAAAGAAAAAAATTCTTTTGCATCATGGTTTGAGATTACAGTACACTACTGGGAGACTCATTACTTCAGGACTGTGGTGGGTGGTCTGAATGGAAACAAATGGTGGAACATGACCAGAGCAAAAGAAAAAGAAAAAGGGGCCAGGGTCTCACAATCCCCTTCAAGAGCATACCTCCAGTGACCTGAGCATCTCCCACTAGATCACATCTCTTAAATGATCCAGTGTCTTGAAACTGGATGATCCTGAGTATTGAAACTTTAACACAGACCTTTGGGTACCATGATCCAAACTACATGATCAGCATGATTATGCAACTCTGTGTGTTAGGAGACATTTCTGAGTTGTAGAGGAACTACAGCTGAATTCTAAAGTAAGGGAGAGCAGGCTACATACTCAAAAAGAAACCTATTTAAAATTTATGGAAGCTAGGATAAACTAGGCTCATTTTGATCAGATGATTATTAGATAATCTGTAAATTCCATTTACCCTTTGAGCTGAATAAAATATTTAAAATCATTATTATGTTAATAGAGAAGCAGTTACCAGAGCAGACACAAAAGTAAGCTTTGCATAAATGAAGGAGAAAGTTTATCACGGTTCTAATGAAAATATGAAGAAAGTAAAGCATAGTGCTAAGTTTTCAGTGTATAACAATGCACCTAACTCAGAAAGAGTGCATTCCAATTTTCACACCCAGATCAACGTGATGGGCCTATATTTTTGCTTCATTCACCATCCATATAAGCTTTTTATGTTGAAAATGTAATTTTAATAGATAATTCTTCCTTGTATGTAAGAGCACGATAAAATGAACCACTTTCTGAAACAATTCCAAAAGTCATGGGAATAAGAGCGAAGAAAACAAAGATGCACTACAGTATCCCTTACCTCAAACTGTAAGACAAAATGATCCCAACCTAAAGGTTAGCATCTACATATTTATGACTCCCTACAGTTATGTCTTAAAAATAACAATAATTGGGAATTAGATGGGGAAAGAGGTGTGAAAGAAACTCTATCAATGAAAAATTTACTGAAACCAAATTAAATAATAAAAGCCTCCATAGCATACTAGAGGGGATACATGCAAGACTCATTAGCTAATTAAAACTCTGGCATTCTTGAAGGAATAAATCTTTCTGATGTCACTTATGCAAGCTGATTGCTTGAAATTTCCTCCTAGCTCGGTAAGGAAAACTTACAATTCCTTCTGCAAATCCCAAATGATTATATCAGGCTGGTGTTTCCTAATAATATGATTTGAGGGTCACACATGAAGTTTTCAGACTAGAACAAAGAAGCAAGTTATGACTCACATTTGAGGGAAAAAAATTGCACAATATGTGAAACTCCTAGATGTCAGCCACAACTGCTCTCTTAGCTGTAACTGCCCTACGCAGTGAATGTCAAATATTGTGAGAAGACACCAGTGATCACTTAACTAATCAAACACCATTTTTACAAATAACTTCAGGAACAGAGGCATTTTAGGATAAAAGGTCCAGTTGAATAGTGAAACATCCTGGGAAAAAATTATTGTTGGGACTTATTAGTCCTATTAATTTACCATATTTTGTGTAAGGATATCTTTACAAAGAAGTGAAGGAAAGCATAGATGTTAAAGAAATAATAATCACACGATAGGCAGAGGAGAGAGGACTCAAGTAGGCAGCAGGAAAGGAGAGTAGTGGGTGAGAGCCTAAGTAGTTTCTTTGTGAATCAGAGGCTTCTGCATTTGAAGCAGCAGTTGTTGCCCAAGTCCTGGAGCCCTGCGGGAGGGATTGCGAGCAGGGTGGCTTGTAGTCAGCATGGGAAGGTTTACGTGACTATCCTAGCTGCTGTCATACTCAACAGGCTTTTGTCTAAGTTTATGAAAGACATTATTGTTCTTATTCCTATTTTACAGATTTAAAACTTGGGCTTAAAGTCACACTCAGTGTCAGCCTCACCTAGAACATTACAGAACTTTACTTCTTGTGATTAAAACATACCTTGGTGGCACAGGCATGTAATCCCAGAACTTTGGGAAGCCATTGACAGAGGATCACAAGTTAAAGCTTAGCCTGAGCTACTTATTGATTTAGCCAGATTTGATTTTAAAAATAAAACAATGCTAAAGATACAGATGTAACCAAGTGCAAAGGTCCTACGTTCAATTTCCGGTAATACAAAAAATAAATATTGCCCATTATTACATGAAAAATTTAAGAAGTTTGAAACAATGAAGGTAGCCTTGGGCAGTGTTGATTATTAGAAAAGTTCAGAAAGGTTTTCTTTAGTTTGACTATTAGTGGAAGAATTGCCAAAAACCCAAGCAACTGTTTCAAACAGGTAATGTGAAGGCTTAGGCTTGGTGACTCTGAAATGTTCTCCGTATGTTATAAGAAGGACACTGGGTAAAGTTCACCAGACAATGGTGAAAAAAGTTCTAGGACACTTAGATATACCTAAATGTAAAAACTTGGAAACACTGAGTAAGAACATGAAAAATAAATTGATGCATCACCTATAAGGGGCAGTTTCAAAAGACAAAGAAATTGTATTTTCTAATCATGAAGGATTCATTAGCAAGATTGAAGAAAATATTCCAATCATATCAATAGATTTGATGTCATAAATACAACAGGACCAAAATGTACCTTAGACCAGTGATGGTGAACCTTTTAGAGCTTTCAATGATAACAACCAACCAGCTGCAATATGAATGCCATAAGTTTGCCACCACTGATTTAGACTGTCATGATGGCTTTTGTGCCCTGAAAGTTTCCTGATGGCTCTGCCATTCCTGATAAAATATTAGTTAGAAACCTCATGGATGTATAGCTGTGATAACAGACTTTTAAAATTCTATGAGAATGCAATAGTTTTCATGTGGATTGTTTTGAAAACTCATGTTGACACTTGATTCCCAAGGTAAAGACATTAAGAGTCCAGGGACCTTTAAAAGGTGATTGGTCTTGGTGGGGAACACTGCCCTCATGAATGGGATAATGTCTCTCCCTAGGGGCTGAGCTAGTTCTCCGAAGATTGGGTTAGTCTTTGTGAGAGAATTGTCCAAGAAAACCTAACTGCTCCCTTCATTCTTTCCAATACATGCTTTTTCCATATAGATCTGCTTCTCCTTTGCATTTCTCTGACTTATAGGATGCAGCACAGACCCTCACCAGAGCCCAAGCAGCTGTGATGCCATGCTTAGGCATCCATGCATGGTGAGTCAAAATGGACCTATGTACTTTATAAATTTCCCAGTGTCAAGTATTTTGTTATAGCAATCGAAAATAGGTTAAAGCAATACACATAAATCATGGCTAATCATGAGTTTCTCCTACTTGTTTATTTCATACTCTTTACTAAGAATATGAAGAAAATTGTATTGCATCATATTTTTAGAAGCAAGAAATGAGAATGTCTACGAACAATTCCATTAACTATAGATTTTATAATCATGTTTAAGAGGGCAAGCTAACATCACAGGTTTAAATTCAAGGTCTTTAATTCATCTGAAAGATTTATTGTATTGAGGAAAAATTCTGCTTGTTGCTACCTTTTAAAAAAATTAATCTTCACGATTTGTATTTAGGTTCATATATACTTTCTCATATTTTGGATGCTGACAGCAGATGAAAATTTTAGTGGACTATAAATTACCTTTATGTTGACTTTATCCTCATATAAGGATGTCATCACTGAAGAGATACAGTAATTGAAGAATTGCTTAGCTAGAGAAATTCAAAACTCCAAATAACTAACAGTAAATAGTGTACCTCAAATAAAATACATTTTTTAACCTATAGAAATGCCTTCTTTTTAAATTTTCAAGAGTTTAGTTGCTTTGCTTTAAAATTAAATTTTCTTGGGCTGGGGATTTAGCTCAGTGGTGTAAGGGTTTACCTGGCAAGAACGAGGTTGTGAGTTTGATCCCCGGTCCCAAAATAAATACATAAAAACATTAAATCAAATTTTCTTGTCCTTAATAAATTCAATGCCTGTGAGAAACCCTCTCACTTATGTCTCTCACATAGGAGATTTTAAGAAATGTTATTTTATTCTCCAGTTGTACCTTGTTGTGTAACAAAAATTGCATACTAAATATGAAAATATTATGTAGTGCTTGGAATGGGGATGCATTTTCATTTAAACTAAAAAATTATGTGGTAATCTTGCTTCTTTCAACATAAAAATGTCAACACATTTAATTTAAAAAATATATAGCATGTAGACAATTTGACTATTCTTAAAATAGTAATGTCTAGCTATCATACTCTTTCTAAAAAATAAAGTTAAAAACAAAAAGCTCGGTAGTATTTGTGCTCTACATAATCCTTTTCATACCAAAATCTCTTTGGTTTGGTAGTTGTTTAATTTTGAGGTTGTTAATGTCATTTCAAATAGAATTCCTAGAGGATTGGCCTCCATAAAATTGTCAGGTACATGAAATTGTTATTGTAAGGTAGAAATCAAATGTACATTGTTTATCCCTAGACTGATGTTGCCCTGGAATGTCTATCTTCTCCAACTCTTGTGGGCTGCATTGACACATCCTGAAGGAATCTTACATGCATGAATTCCCAATCTATGTTTTCTAGATGCTATAGCTCCTTATTGTCACCTACTGCCCCTCTACCTCTAGAATCAGAAATGTGTCTTGTAAAGACACCAGTTGTACTGGATTGGACCCCACATATATGACCTCGTTTCATGTTAATTATGCCATTAAAGATTCATTTTCTATAGTCGCATCCTGAAATATTAAGATTTTAAGACTTCAACAAATAAGTTTGGATTTGAGGAACATAATTCACCCTACAACACTCTATATTGGTTTTCTAGGGTCTCCATAACAAATTACCATGAATATGTAGCTTAAAAGAAAATAAATTTTTCTCACAGTTCTGTATCACATACATATGAAATGAAGGTGTTGGTAGTGCCATGCTCCCTCTGAAGCTCTAGAGAAAATTCCTCTCATGCTTCTCCCTAGCTTCTGGTGGCTCCTGCAACCTTGGTATTTTTTGGTTTGTAGTTGTGTCACTCCATTCTCTGTTGTGTCATCACATGACCTTCTTTCCTGTGTATCTCCATATGAGCTTTTAAGTGAGTGGCACTCCAGTTCATTAGTATAATTCTTTCTACAATTCTGGTAGCAAACCAATTTGGAAGCTAGCCAGATCTAATTTAATGGTTAGGCTCAATGTTGACCTTATGAGGAAAATTGATTTGTTTTTTTGTTTTGTTTTGGAAAGTGTGCTTATTTTTATTTATGCTTTTTTCTTTTTATTTTATTGGTACACTTTAGATATGCATAGTGATAACATTCATCATAGAGAATTTATTCCTATACATGGTATGTATATCTTGCTGCTTCTTTTGTTCACATTCACCTCCCTCAGCCCTGAGTCTTCCGTTTATTTACAAAAGTTTTGTTTCCATTTTTACCTTCTGTTTCTTTTTCTTATACCCTTTCCTTGTTCAAATTAGAAGAATTAAATTTTGAACCAAAGTACCAAGGTATTAGTCATTGAATGTACAGCTCACGTATGTAGAGTGAAGTATGATGAATTACAAATTATATGATTAATTACTAGTTAAAATTCAATGATTGGATTTTCAAATAAGTTCACATTATTATATTCCAGGTGAACATGGACTTTTTTGGAAGGATATTATTCCATGTAGGACATTCCAATATACACTTAAATTTCATTTTCCTTCAATCAGGTGATGTTTCATAACTGATTTTTTTGGAATTTTTCCTCATTCTAGAAACAAGAACATTGCATGTGAAGAAAAAAATGTATATAAGACCACAGGAACACAGAGATTAATTTTTATAGACATCTTTGGTTTTAAATATCAAACTGTTATTGAGAAAGAGCAAATATATATAAATTTGCTACACTAAATTGCTTTTACATTCCTTTCCTTTTGTTCTGCATTTGTGGCATTCCAATAGCAGTTTCTTATCCTTTCTTTGTGTGTATCTGTCTCTATTATGAAAAGGTGTGTTGCTTATTTCCATAAAGGCTTTAGAATTAGAGAAAATTGAGCTCCAATGGACCATGTTTCTCAGTCACAGCTTTCCATGTCTCTAAATGTATTAAAACAGTATTTGCCTCTCAGTGTTGTTGCAAGAAAATAATTTGGCATAGCATATCACTTATATAAGAAGATACTGTTGGCTCTGCAGTATCTCATGGCCTGTGGTTCTCTCTGTCCACCTGAGCCTGCTCTGTGCTGTGTGGGACAACCACTAAACAATGTCCATATGGATTGGTGTATAAATGTCCCAGTACACTATCTACTCAAGTAGAATAATGCATTTTTCAACACTGGCTCCCTTCTAGGATTAAAATGTTCAGTATTCCACCCACTAACTAACTTGAAAAGGCAGCCTTTACTGAATTGCTATTCTTTCCTCTCTCACTTCTTTGTTCTATTTTGTGGTGTTTCCAGGGATTAGTTCCTGAATAAACTACTTGCATATGAATTCTTATCTCAGAATCTACTGGAAAGAAGCCAAACTAAGAGAAGTATCTATTATATCACAACTAAGAAAAATAAAGAACTCTTGTTTATTTTGTTTATTTTAAAACTTTTGTTTCTTTTAAAATAAAAAGAATCCTTTCCACCATCCCAGTTGTTCTTTCCTTTAGAGCAGTTTCTTTTCTTCCCTTTTTGCTTTCACAATATCTATTGTACATTTGGATCTTAATTACTCTGTCAGTTTTTTACACCAGGGTGACACTATGATGTTTACACATGAAAGTTTGTTTTATTTCACTTATGAGTATGGTCTCGTTACACCCATTTATATATAAAAGCCTCGAGTTTATCCTTCTTTATAACTGAGTAGTACTCCATCATCCAGAAATACCACATCTTTTTTATCCATTCCATGGTTGATAGACATTTGAGTTGTTTCCAAAATTTGGCTCTTACAAGCTGTACTGCTACATACATATGTGCACATATATCACTGTGGTATGATGGTTTCAATTCTTCTGGGAAGATACCCAGTAGGAGAATAGCTAGATCAAATAGGGCCTCCAATCATAGTTTTTTTTTTTTTGAGGAATCTCCACACTGATTCCCACAATAGTTGTACCAGTATACACTCCCACCAACAGTGGAGAAGTTTTCCTTTTATGTTACAGACCACCCAACATTTGTTATTGTTTGATTTCTTACTGATAATCATTTTTGCTGGAATGAGGTGGAATCTCAGTGTTTAATTTGCATTTTTGATTGATCGATGATGTAGAACATTTTTCATATATTTGTTTGTCATTTGTATTTCTTCATCTGCGGAGTTTGTATTTATTTCAGATGACCATTTTTGGATTGGATCTTTGAATATGGGAGGCCTAATTTTTTTCAATTCTTTATATGTTCAAGATAGAATCCTTTATATGATGGACAGTAGGCTAAAAGTTTTTCCTACATGTTGGGAAAAAATGTGTTGGTTGTCTTTTCACTCTGTCAGTGATTTGTTTTTATGTGCAAAAAAGTTTTAATAATAGGAGATCCCAGTTGCTGATTCTTTGAAGTACTTCCTGTGCACTTTGGTTATTGCTCATTTTCCCTGCTTATCTTACATCTTCGAGATTTCTATCTACTTTGTCTTCCAGTAGATTTATTGTTTCTATTTTAGTATTTAGATCTTTGATCCATTTTGACATTGTTTTAGTGATAGAGATGGGTCTAATTTTAGTCTTCGGGATGTGAAGTGTCAGTTTTTCAAACACCATTTATTAAAAAACCTTTCTTCCAGTGTTTGGCATCTTTATCAAAGATAAGGTGGCTGAGTGTGTTTATAGTTGTGTCTGTATCTTCTAATCTGTTCCATTGGTCCTCAGGTATTTTTTTTTTTTTGCCAGTACCATGCTGATTTGGTCACAGTAGCTTTGTAGTATAATTTCAAGTCATGGATGGTGTTGCCTCCTGCCTTGCCTTTGTTGCTTTGGATTGCTTTTGCTCTTCTAGATATCTTCTGTTTCCAAATGAAATTTAGGAATATTTTCTCTAGATCTCTAGTATGCTAGTTGTATTTTGATCCAGGTTGCATTAAATATATATAATATTTTTGGTGTATGGACATTTTCACAAAGTCATTTCTTTCTATCCATGAGCAAAGCATGTCTCCATTTTCTGAAATCCTCTTCAATCTCCTCTTTCAGAGTACTGTAATCTTCAATGTATAGATCTCTTACATCCTTTGTTAGACTAATTCTTACATATTTCATTTTTTGAGATGCTATTATGAAAGATGTTGTTTCCCTAATATCTCTCAGTGAGTTTATTGTTTGTGTAAAGGAATGTGATTGATTTTTCAATGTTGAGTTTGTGTGCAGCTACAGTACTGAATTTCCTTATTAAATCTAGTAGTCCCTTGGTGAAATATTTGAGGTCATCTACTTCAAAATAATAATTTAATTTAACTTCTTCCTTTCCTCTATTCCTTTTATTTCTCTGTCTTGTCTAATTGTTCTGGTTATTGTTTCCAGAGTGATGTTGAATAGGGGTGGTAATAGTGGACATTCGGTCTTGTTCCTAACTTTGTAGTGAAAAGTTTTGGTCATTTAGTATAATGTTGGCTGTTGGTTTTGTATAGATAGCTTTCATTAGATTGAGATGCAGACCATCTATTCCAATTTTCTGTAGAGTTTTTTTATGAATGAGTGTTGGATTTAGCAAAACATTTTTCTGAGTCGAGGATTTAGCTCAGCAGCATATACCTGCCTGGTAAGGACGAGGTCATGATTTTGATCCTAGATACAAACAAACAAACAAGCAAACGAAAAACCTTTTTTCTGCACCTATTTAGATGATCATTTGATCTTTTTTTGTCTTTGGCTCTCTAGGTATGATGTATTACCTTTATTAATTTGTTGAACCATCCCTACATTCCTAGGATGAATCTCATTTGGTTGTGATGTATAATCTAACGATTTGTTGCATTATGTTTGCTAGTATTTTATAGGTAATTTTTGCATCTGTATACATTAGTGAAATTGACCTGTGTTTCCATTTTTTGGTTGAGTCTTTCTCTGGTTTGGTATTAGGGCAATCCTTGCTTCCAGGAATTGCTTATCTTTCAATTTATTAAAGAGTTTGAGAGTATTGGCATTAAATCTACTGTAAATTTATTGTAAAATTCAGCTATGAATCCATCAGGACATTTTCTTTATTGGTAAATTTTTCATTACATTTTAATTTTATTAACTGATACTGTGTTATTCAAAATTTTGTATCTTATTGATTCAGTTTTGTTAATTTATACATTTCTAAGAATCTGTCAATTTCTTCTATGTTTTTCATCCTATGCAAGTAAATATTTTCAAAATAGTTATTCACAATCTGAATTTCCACAGAATCTGTAGTGATTTCACACTTTTCATTCCTCATTGCATGAAGTTGAGTTTTTCTTTCCTTTTCTTTGTAAAGTTGACTAAATGTGTGTCTATTTCATTTATTCTTTCAAATAACTAACTCTATTATTCATTAGTTCTTTATATTGTTTTCTTAATCTCACCTACATTAATTTGTACTCTGATCTCTATAACTTTGTGTGGACTTAACTGCTCTTCTTTTTCTAGATTCCTGAGGTGCATCATTAGATTATTTATTTGTGTTCATTGTTTTCCTGATGTGAGACTTCACTGCTATAAATTTCCTGCTTAGAACAGCTTTCTTTGAGTCCCACAGGTTCCAGGATATTTTATTTACATCTTCATTGGATTTTTAGATATTGTTTAATTTCTTCCTTAATTTCATGTTGTTGAGGAAAGTGTTGTTTAATTTCCATGTGTTTATGAAGTTTTTGCAGTTTCTTCTGCTGTCGACTTACAATTTTATTGCAGTATGGTCAGATAATATGCATGGGATCGTTTGAATTCCTTTGCATTTGCTTAAGCTAGTTCTATGAACTAGTACATGTTCTGTTTTAGAGAATGTCCTATGTGCAGCTGAGAATGTGTATTCTGACAATGTTGGGTGAAACACTCTGTAAATGTCCACTAAATCCATTTGTTCACGTGTTTGATTTAGTTTTGTTCTTCTCTGACTTTTTTGTTTAGTTGATCTCTTTCTGACAATATGATATAATGGTCCCCCATTATAATTGTGTCATTCTTACTTGATTTTTCATGTCTATTAATATTTGTCTTATGTAGGTGGATGCAACCATATTTGGTACATATGATTGTTATCTCTTCCTCTTAAATTTTTCTCCTAGCCAGTATGTAGTGATCTTCTTTACCTCCTTTGATCATTTTTTTGTTTGAAGTTCACATTGTCTGCAGCATAGATATCATTGCTTTTTTCTGGGTTCCTGTCACATGGAGTATTGTTTTCCATCCTTTGCCTTTCAGACTATGAATTTCCTTTTGAGTTATATGGGTTTCTTATATGTAAAATTTTGTTGGATCTTGTTTCTTGATTCATTCTACCAATCTGTTTCTTTTGATTGATGAGTTGAGGCCATTTACATTGATAGTTGTAACAAATATGTATTTACTTAAATTTGTCGTATTATTTTCCTATTGTTGTTTGCCTATTTTTTCCCCTTTCTTTAATTGCTTGCCCTACCTGGTGATTTCTTTCTGTTGTTATTCTTGAAATTGTGGTCATTTTTATCTCTATCTAATATCTTGTGATTTTTTTGCATGGTTGGTTGGGTGGTCATGAATTTCTTCAATTGTTCTTTGTCATAGAAGTATGTTATTTCTAAATTAGATTTGAAAAATGACCATAGGTTTAGTTCAGTGACATAAGCACCTGCCTGGCAAGCATGAGGTCATGAGTTCGATCACCAGTACCAAAAAAAAAAAAAAAGAAAGAAAAGAAAAAGAAAAATGGTTTTGCAGGGTACATCAATCCAGGTTGGAAGTTATTTTCTTTCAGGACTTGAAATACTTCACTTCAAACTCTTTTTGGCTTGAGAGTTTCTGTTGAGAAGTCGGCCATGATTCTAATGGACTTTCCTTTATAGATAATCTGTTTCTTTTCTCAAAGAGCTTTTAATATTCTTGTTTTGTACTGAAATTTTGGGATCTAGATTCTTATATTCCTGAGTATAGATTTATTTTGGTTTGGAGTTCTATATAGCTCACTTATTTGTATCTCAGATTCTGTTCCTATGCTTGGGAAAAATTTCTGCTACTACTTCTGCAAATATTTTTTTTTTATGACTTGTACTGTTTTAAATATGGTATGTGTCCAGATTCTAGGGAAGGCTCTTACTGCTGAGATCCCTTCTTCATGGGGATCTTTTACTGCCTGCAGTCTCTCACGTCATTCGAAAATTTATACACTTTGCCACTTCCAGGATTACAGTTTTGGGGATACTCGATCCAAATGACTGAAGTGCTTATAGTAGAGCTACCAAACATCATTGAAGCAACTTGTCTAGCCATCTCTTTATTTGGAACTTTCATTAAAAACTATTTTCCCTGTTCAATTCTTACAACATATTCCATCTTCCCTGTGAATCTATAATTCTATGTCAGACTATTTCCTTTTGGATTTGATGTTTTGTCACTCATGTGATATATAAATAAATATGGAATAAGCTTCTAGTATTCATCAGGTATATCCCAGGTGTACAGAATTTGACAAGAGGAAGTTTCTATCCTCACTCTGAAGTTCCCTTGCTTTATTTTCATCATAAAGCCTCTTATTTATAAGCAACAGAAATAACTGTGTTACTTTAAATGACAAAAAGATTTTTTTCAAGGGAATCTAGTAGTTCTAACATTTTTGAGGAGACCAAAGGATCAGGTTTGAAATCTGCTCAGCCAGAAATATAACCCAAAATCACATCTCAGAAATGGTTTCTCAAGAAAAAATTTCCTCTATTGTTACTGCTAGAACTTCCTTGCTTGCAGATCTAGAACCTGGTTGTAAGTATGGCTCTTAGTGCTTTTCTGACTCCAATGGATTCTATAATGTGTGTGGCAGGTGGATTCTGAAAGGTTCATAAATAGGCCTCCTCCTATTCACATGCTTATGCAACCCCTCCTCTTCCTGTCAGTCAAGTCTAGTGACTTTCTTCTAGTGAATAGAAACTGTAATAGTGATGCTACTTCTGAGACAAAGTTATTAAAGATGTGACTTATATTTCAATTCTGTCTCTCTGGTTTCTTTTGTTTGCTTGTAATGATGAATGAATTGCCCACGTTTTGATTTGCCACATAGTAGAGCTCAGGAGTGAAGGAACAGAAAGCAGCCTCTGGAAAAATAGGCAGTGAAGAAATGAGACTCAAGGTCTGAAAAATAGTCCCCTAGGACTGAATCCTGCTGGCAACTATGTGAGGTATCTTGGAGGCAGATTCTTTTCATTTGAGCTCTGAGAAGGGTAGTACTCTGGTTCATACCATGATTGCAGCCTTGTAGCGCCCCTGTTTATACCCTAAAGCAGAGAACCCATTTATGCAGTGCCTGGAGTCTTGACTAGGAAAACTCAGATAACAAATATTATTTTAAAACACTAAATCATGGTGCAATTTATAATGACAACTAAGATGTCCTCCTGGTTCTCCTTCTAATTGATGTTCAGAATCTGATAAGAAAGCACTTAACTGGTTGGGTTTAGGTCATATGTGAATAAACTTGAATCAATTCTAGGAAAATGAATGTACCTTCAGGCCATAGAATTAAGTGAAATAGATTAGACACACAAGCTTAATTATTGCATGATTTCTTTTTCATGAAAAACCAAAAATAAAAATAAAGAATAAAATAAAAGACAGGTAATAGGAAGTAGTGAGATAGATCTTTCTCAAATGGAAGTGAGATCAAGAGATAGAGGGAAAAGATAGAGTAGAGAGGAAGTGAATTGAAAAAAGAATTAAAATGTGTTATGTATGTATTCCAACTCCCCACAGGAAATCATTTTGTACTACAAATATATACTTAATAAAAAGCACACACAAACACACACACAAAAAAAACACTAAATAAGAAAGAAAGTGAAGAGGGGGAAAAGGAGAGGAACAAAGAGAAGGAAATATAGAGGAGAAGATGTTCATATTCTGGTCAGTTAAAAACAGTATGCATTCTGGGATGCTGGCACATGCCTCTAATCACAGTACTCTGGAGGCTGAGGCAGGTGGTTCATCATGAGTTTAAGGCCAGGCTGGGATATAAAAGTGAGTTCAAGGCCAGCTCACATTACACAGCAAGACCCTGTCTCAAAACAAAGAAAGAAAACGT
The DNA here is from genome assembly GCA_004027455.1 of Hydrochoerus hydrochaeris. NCBI lineage: Eukaryota > Metazoa > Chordata > Mammalia > Rodentia > Hydrochaeridae > Hydrochoerus > Hydrochoerus hydrochaeris. The sequence goes on from PVLA01007835.1 coordinate 42,845, forward strand.
ACAATGTGAACTATCCATTTGTCCATGATGATGACCATGTAGAATTTTTTTTTGTGTGTAACAGATAATCCAAATAAGAGTCCCATTAGGAGCCAATATCTTTTCTCCTTATACATGTTTTTCTATGTAGGCAACTGTCTCAGAATCTGCCTGGAGCTTCTGGAACAAATCGAACCTGGAAAGCATGTGGATAAGTATTTATGTGGACTGTTTAGTAATTTCTGCAGCATGATTTCATGTTCAACCATATGAATTATTGAGAGAACTTAATTCTTATGTACTATTTCATGGAGCCTCACTTTTATGAACTAGTTGAGGCAAGAGCAGAAAGCTCTGGAAACCCACCAGAATTTGTAATTTCTCAATGAACATTTCCAAATAAGTATAACTAGCAGTCATGAAAGATGTCAGAAATCCAATAGAAAGCTCCAAAGACACACGGATGGTAATCCTACCCAGTAACAAAGCACTGGCCTCAGTTTAGAGAAAAATGAACAAACACACAACCTAGACCTGGGGATGCTGCTAAGAAGGATAGAAGGAAACAACTCAGTTTCCTAACTTTCCAGATCTCTGGAAAAATGATTCTACATTGAAGTTAGAAGTTCCTCAGTATGTGAACTCCCTTGACTGAAAGATTCCTGCCAATATAGAAGGTGGACTACTTGCAGAGTAGGCAAGTTGTATGACAAAATCATGTCAACAGAAAGTAACAGGATTCCAGGAGCACAGGAGGTAGTAAGCCTACTCAGTGCATATCACTGTCAGGTTGCGGAGAGACTACAAGGACTGCTAGCGTACACCATGCTTTCAAGAAGTGCTTAAGGTCTTACAGAAGAAAAAGAGTGAAACAAAGGATAAGGCTGATGGTGATGAGAAGAACATGAAACTGTGAGAATACAGAGAAAGGAAGACATGGCATACCAAATATCATCACATATGGAGAATGCTGGAAACCTATTAATTTTTCATTTTCTTTATTAATCTCTTACTAATTTATTATAATCAAAGTATTTGCAACTGATGAGAGGTGTACTGCCCAGAAGGTTGTATTCTCTGACAGTATTTTGAGACCAGTATGAAGTGTAAGCCATGATAATCTTTTACAAAGTAGGTCCAAGAGATGACTTCATACTTAGGATGTTGGAAAAAAATGTTGCGTGAAATTCTCTCATAACAGGAAGTACACGTTATGTTTTATTTTCATTCATTGATCACTCTACCCTTTTGCCTGATCATATTGCTTCTCTCTGCCTTTGAATGACATTCATTAGTTAATGACTTCTAAAAATCCAGTTTCTATTAGCATACTTTAATATGTGAACTGCTATCTTTTTTTCCTAACAAAAGTCTGTGCAATTCTTGCTGGTAAATTTTAATATACCAATGATAGCAAAAACAATTCAGAGACATGAAAAGAATCACAAATTATATAGTGCATTGAGGAAAAATCATGATTGAGAGAAAGAAAATTTATTGTTCACCAATATATAATTTAAGAGTGGCCTATGTACAGTTTTCTTCATTATCTTGGCAGGCAAAATTGCAATAAATCTGTAATTAGTGATATTAGATGAATACATTTTTTCAAAAGCTTAGGCGTATTATGTTTGTGCAAAAATAAAGGCAGTTAATTTTAATGAGGAAGTTAAACAACTATAAAATTTAGCAAACTGAGATTAGTTGAGAGCTTGTCTTTCTAATTCTATCATGTCCTGTTTTCAAGGACATAGGTCATGAATTTGTTATGGATTCTCTGTGGTGCTGCATAAGAACCTGAATCATCGTGATCCTGTTTCCCAGACCAGTTGAAAGTCCATTAGAAATTAATCTCTATAGGTCAAATACATAGATCCAGATCTACATTATATATACCACTATTTATTTAATCTACTCACTGGAACTGTTTTTCTTATGTACCAAGCTAACTATCTCAAGTAACACTTGAACCTATTTATTTTTGGCTACACTGGTCCATGTATTTTGGTCAGTCTGATCCAAGACTTAGGGGACATCATGCATATTATATTGTAAAATATTTTCAATCAATTTATATCATAACAAGGCAGCATATAATAAACTATCTAAATAGAAAAACCTATTTTACTTATCTAGAACAGTATAATTCAAGAAATGTTTGCAGATAATTATTTTATGCAATGGATTCTGAATTCTTTATAGAAGAACATTTTAAAATGGAGGACATTTTCTAACCCTAACCCTAATCCTAGGGTTAGATCTCTAGATCTAGAGAATCTTGGAAATAGTTGCAGTAAAAGTGAACCACAGGATACCATAATATTTTAAAGTCTTTTGTTTTGCACCGGTAGCACTGATCACAGTGTCTGTTGACAGTGGACACTTCTTCCATGCTTTTTTTCATAATTCTGAATGGGACAAGTCTTCCTATCACTCATATAAGAAAGGAAAAGTATTTTTAGAAACAGAAGATATAGCAAAAAGAGAGTAAAAATTAATGTTCACAATTGAATTTTCCTGCAATATCAGGATTATTCTATTATAGATATCAATGGAATAAATTTTATAACTAAAATAAATAACATTAAAGATTTACTTAGGACAACTGTCATCTGCAAATATCCACATTTCTCATTGACTTAAACTCAATAATTACCGTTAGTAAGAAATGCTTACTGTGCCAAGAAGAAAATAAAAGGAAACCACATGTCTACTTGAATAGTCCCCAGAATGCCTCAGCTGTTTACTGCTGATGTTTTTCTTGGCATGTCACTTTCACATATTCTCTGGCTCTGCCTAAGACATTTCTTTGCAACGAAAAGAAAAAATATACAGTAGTTTCATCTAAATTTCCAGTTGTCAATCTTTGTAAAGGTCAATGTATAATACATAACAGAAGTCAACGAGATGAAAAGTCTCATTTTAAGCAGCGAAGTGACTCTCTAGTACAATAAATGGCATTGGAATAAAATCAACAGTTAGGCTAGGAAAATAATATCCAATAATCAATTCAACAGCAATTTAACAGGTTGGTTTATATTTTCTCATTAATAATTATAATAATAAGCAATGGATCATGTTCATATTCAAATCAGTGTCAATTCTCATGAACATAGTTCTCTAAGAGCAGGATGTTTCTCCCACATTGTATGTGCCATGATTCTACCCTTATTTAAAAACTCTTTTTATATCATCTGCCCCCAAACACTTAGAATTATTCATTCTGCATTACTCTGGATATTGTTTCTTTTCAACTCTCCACTTGATTTATGTCCCTATTATGTACTTATTATATTACTAGGTATTACTTCTTAGTTTATTGTTTTATTTCTTTTCACCAACTTGCTCTTCCTTTAATTGTATATAGCATAAGGTGCCTTACTTTCTGAAACACTAACACAATAGGTGAAATTTATTGGTCATTCTCTGCCTCTGACATATAACCTAGTCCTATAAAATTATCTGTAGTCAGAGCAAGAAAAAGTGTACAGAATCTACTGTGATATGAGACCTTAAATTCAGTGATTAAAAAAACTGAAACAATCCAATTCCATTATCAATTTGTGTTATTCAGTTGGAAGAGAATGATTTTCATAAGTGTCTTAGAGGACCAACATACATTCTTAAGAGATCCTAGTAAATAAACAATTGCAATAGCAGAAAAACTCAAGATTTCTACAAAATATTTGAGTATGTATATGACCACATGGATCAATCATACAACTAAGAACTTTTACAGTAATTCTATGTGCTATACTTCTTTTTGTAGTTGGATATTGATGTACAAGTCTCTCAATTTTTTTTGTCTTTTTGAGACAGAGTCTCACTATGTAGATCTGACTGCCCTTGAGCTTACTTTGTAGCCCAGGCTGGTCTTCAATTTAAAAAGATCCTCCTGCCTCAGCCTCCTAAGTGCTGGGATTACAGGCATGTGCCACCACACCTGGTGCTCAATTTGTTTGATTTATACTTTTGATTCTCCACATTATGGGGAAATAAATAGTGAAATTTTTTTTTACTCAGTTAAATGACTAAATGTCTTGCCTTTAGGAGAATGGTTTTGTTTTACTGATCTCACCTTTAAATCATCTTGCAAGTGATGTCATTGTAAAAGGTTTTTTTGCCAAAATCATGATAATATTTTGACCAGAATATTTTTACATTGTTAATTACTATTAAAGACACACATTTTTCAGGCTTTAGATAATTAACTTTATTTTATCAATTTTTTCCAAATGTTCCAGAACAAAAACAATATGTCACATATAATTATTTGTTTTAAGTAAAACTATGTCATTTACTCAGTTATTCAGACCTTAAACCAATTAATGATGTTACACTATTTACTTGGGTTTCTTAATAATTGACAGATTATTCTTAATATTCATAAAACACTGTATCTTTTACACTACATTTGGTTAAAATTCACGATGTTTTACAAAATCTATGGTCTTTTTTTATCAAAGTAGACTTTAAGAGAGTTTTAATAATTAAAGTGTATTATTAGAATTTAGACTGTTGAAGAATGTGGACTATGAACTATTTAAAAAATTTTACTCCATTATCAGCTCTTTAAATATAACTGCTTAATTTTTGAAGTTTAATTAATTTTTGAGGGAGCTATCTGTGCTTTGTAGTGTATTTTCTTCTAAAAGTAAATGCAGCACATTTAAATAAAATTCTTGAAGCTTCCCTTTGGCATACCACCTATATTTCTAGTGGTTTCAATATGCTACTTTAAATTAGAATAGTTTATAAAGTAAAAAGCCATTTCCTACAGTAGTACATAAAATATAATTGCTTCATAAAAACTTCTGATTGTTCTGAGCCTTACACAAAAAAGACAAAGTATAGCCAGGTAGACAGATAACGATGCACACATCAAGGATACTCCAGCAGGCAATAGGAAGTAAAAGTCAAAAAGTCATTTTATTTTAATGTCAGAATGTAATTTCTAATACTGTAGTACAAATCTTGATTTCACTATATTCATTTTAAGTGTTCTATGGCCCATGAAATCTGTGATTATTTATTTATTCAGCACACTCTACATGTAAGCACCATTTATAGAATTGAACAGGGTGAAAAACTTTGAAGATAAGATTCTTGCCACAAGTCATTTAATAGAAGAATAACTAAAATGTAAGGTTATATAGAATATTTTGGGTTTAGGAAACAATTATAGGAGGATATCCTATACTGCAGAGGTTAGTGTGGTGATGTGGTCTAGAAGGAGAAAGCTTCTCTGAGGAAGTGAGATTTGAATTTGGAAACAAACTTCATAAATAGAAGTCAGAGTTAGATATGTAGAAACAATCTGAGAGAACATCTCAGCTGGGAAAGCAGCTGTCAAATGACAGCTGTAGGGGATTTAAGCAAACATCAGAGAAGATGAGAGGTTAATGAAGAGGAATAATTGGGAAACGAGACTGAAAAATGAGTTTGAAACATATTTGGGGGGATTTAAATAACAAGAAATTTGCTCTATAACTTAAAAATTGCAGTGAGCTACATTTTTGTTACAGAGGACAGAAAGATTTTGGGAATGTATTTGATTTTAAAATCTATGTTAAAATCTGAGAATTCTAAAATTGTTTACATAATTTTGAATAAGAAAGGTATTATAAAAATACACAAATAAAGACAGCATAATTCAGCCAAAAAACCCCAAATAAGTTAAATGGAGTTAAAAAGGAGCCCAGAATCAGATCTATATACCTGATACACAGAAAAAGCACTAATACAATTCTTTTTGTGCTCCCTAACTATTTTTTTTCATTCTTTATTAGTACATACATGCAATTCAATGAATAATGGCATGTTCTTGGAATGTCTGTGTAGAGATTTTTTAAAAAATATAAACCATGATTTTTATCTTATATCACACAAATTATATATATATATATATATACATACGTATATATATATATATATATATATATACGTATGTATATATAGTCTATCATTAGGGATTGATAGATTATTAAAACAAAAGTTAAATCCAATTTTCTTAAAGAGATGCACACAACATTTCAAAAATTACTTCTGAAAAGATATGTTGGTAGCTAAGACATATATAAAATGATGTTCAACTTCATTAGCTATCACGAAAATGTAAATTAAAATTACAATAGTATATCTTTAAACTCCTAACAGATTAAATTAAAAATCAAATAATAGCCAGTATCAAATGTGCATAAACATATGGCACGACTGGAATGCTGCCACTGTTTGCTAAGAATGAGAGAAGGTGGGATTTGACAACTTACAAAATTGTGAGAGGGATGTTATCTAAGGTAAACATGCAATTTTTCTTTAATATAGCAATTCCACTCCTAATTATGTGTCAAATGATCAGTATTTAGTTTTTTAAAAGATCTAGATACAACTTAGACAACCTTTATGGTTTTACTAATAGTAGCTGCAAAATGGAAACAATCTAGTGCACATAAATAAGGGCTAAATAAATTGTATACAAATGGAAAATAAATAACAATATCAATAATGCTCCAAAGTGCTATGTTGACTAAAATCAAACACAAAAATGTTCAAATAGTATCATTTCGTTTATATTTCAAGGCAGGAGTCAAAATAATGATTACCTTTGTAGGGTAGTTATTGACTAAAGTGAACCATATTGGCGCCTTCTAGGAAACTATACATTGCCCATATTCAGCTTTACATGTGACTTGTTCTTTCATATACACCTAAAGATCTCAACATTTAAGATTTATGAACTTTGAGAGAATTATTCTTTAACTTAAAACAGAAAACTAAATAAATTTTAGAAAGTATACTACTTTTTAAATTTCTCATCCATATTTTTACTGTGAATCTATTTGTTACTTTTTTCTCTCTTGTCTCATTTATTGTTATTACCCATCTAGTCTGTTGACCACATCTTTGCATCTTTTGCCTTTGTTCTCAATAATAAATACTGCCCTTGGTGTTGCTTATCTCCACGTATAAAACAATAATGGTAACTGCTAACAATTGTATAGTATTGTGCTAAGTGTCTTACATGCAGTATCTCCTTTATTTACACAATAAACTCATGAACTATTATGATTTCCTGACTACACTTTGAAAGATTAATATACAAAACTGGACTTCAAACATACAAAGATCTATTACATGGAAGACTTCAAGTTCTTAAACATAATATAGTAAATGAAAGCCTAGAAAAAGAAAGAATTTAATTGCCTAGATCATTTCATATTAGCAGTAAGTAACAAAATTTTACAAATACTCCAACCCAGGTCAGACATTGCAAAACGAATATATGGGGTGCATTATAAAATTGATGTTTAGGATGATCACAGGGAGTCTGAGTAGAAGCAGGTGCTCTGCAATGCTGTGAAATTATTTAAAATTGTAACACCTATTGGTCTTTTTCATTAACTAGCACTGTTGGTGAAAAGTAGTGCCTAAATATCACATATATAGTTCAAATCATAAATTCAACTCTTAAATGTTGGAATTCTTCACTTTTTGGAATCTTTTAGGAAATAATTTATTTTTTCTACAAAGTATTTATCAAAAGTTCTAGTTTCCTTGGTTTTAGTTCATCATCCATTTGCTTTAAAATTTAGCTTTTAAAGTTTAGCTTTTAAAAACTAAAATATAATGTGTGAATTATTTTTATAAAACATTATATAATTCATTTTCCATTTTCATATTACATAAACCTAACAGAATTACAATAAGTAAAGGTACTGAGTCATACTCATAAGCTTTTTAGTAAAATACACCCAAGATGAGATGCCTTCATTGTTCAAATGTAGCAATAATTTAAAGAAGAATTAACATTAAGCTTTCCAAATTTTTCCAAAATGGAAAAGCAGGTAAAACTCCCTAGCTCACTCTGGACAGCCAACATTTTGAGGATAACTGAAGCCATACAAGACACTTTAAAGAAAGAAAATTACACACCAGTATCTTTGATTAAAGTCCTCTAAGGCATAGTACTGAACTAAATTCAAAAACATTCAACAGCATTAAAAATAACTATTCACTATCACCAAATGAGTTTTATTCTTAAAGCTGGTTCAGCATATGATAATCAGTTGATGCAACCTCTGATGTGATAGTACAGAAACAATAAAAAATCCAAAGTCCCACAATCATCTTAACTAAAACAGGTGAATTTTGCAAATCTCAACACCTTTTCATGACAAGAACATGAGACAAAGAGTAGAAGGAGCCATTCAACAAAATAAGGCTGTCTATGAAAATCACACAGCTAATATACTCCATGATAGAAAACTGAAAAACCTTTCCTCTAAAATCAGGGACAAGAAAAAAATGCTTTCTTAATGTACACTGAAAATGAGGTAATAAAAGTACATCTGTCTGTAAATGATATGACCTTTTATCTAGAAAACCTCAAGATTCCACCACAACAAAAAAAACTTTAGAACTAATGCATTCAGTGAGGTTGTATGATACAATATTCAAAACATAAAAAACAGTTATTCTGCACAGCAGGTAACAATAAGCAATTTTCTTCACAACAGCATCAAAATAATAGCATATTTTAGAAATAAACAACATAGGAGACAAAAAAGATGTGCACTGAAAACTTTAAAATGTTACTAGAAGAAATTAGAGAACAATGTAAGAAATAAATATGTTCATAGATTGGTGGATATGATATTGTTAACATGCATAATAGAATTTTTTCTAACAATGCCCCTGAAGCCTCTTTTAAGGCTCTAGTAAGACCTCTATTAAATAAAAGTAAGGACATTATCCTGAGGGCCAACAACCATAGATACCAAGATGACTATTTTTAGGTATGGGATGATTACCTATGATTAACCCCAATATAGAACGTCTTTATGTTGGGAGAAGAAAAAAAATCACTCATATTCTAATTTTAGTAAATATGTGGAATGGACATCACCTGAACTATGCATACATGTGATAACTTCACAGGCTAAAGACTGGTTTGCCACAAAGTGGTTTAATCACCCTGGAATTAGATGGTAAGCCCAATGGCACCCATTGATCCAGTGGAACCAATTTGTGGCCCTGGCTACAAATTGGAAGGATGGATAAGAAGACGCTTGCTGGGATTTTCATGGTTACAAATCAGAAGTGTCAGAAGTACTGGCAAACCTGCAAACTTACCCTGCCTACAGCTTTCAAGGTCTAGAAGTCTGTTTCACTCGTATGATCATTTGACTTCTGTTTCTATTCCTTAGAGTTAGAGGATGTCATCCAACATATCAAGGCCTTAACTAACTATACTCAACAGACCTTAAACTACACCATAACGAGTCTCTCTCATCAATGAAGAAGCAAAATTAATAAAACAAACCATCCTCCAAAATCAGATGGCACTAGACCATCTCATTATCCTTATGAGATAAGCAGCTGAAGGGGATACTTATGCAATTGTAAAAGCTAGATGTTGTGTGTACATTCCCAGTCCTTCTGGTAATATCTCAAGATATTAGACAACAAGTAAATTACATGTCAGATTCTGAAACTCCCTGGACATTCTCCTCATCATCTTTATTGAAATTATTACAGGTTCTTCCTGGTGGCTATATTCATAAGTATTCTGTTGATTTTATTGTTTGGCTCAATACATACCTAATTGTTTCTGTGACCTTATGTCCTCCAGACTGAAAGATATACATCTACCCAAGACAAGAACACCTGGTGCCTATGGAGGATTTTTCCATAGACTGTCTATGGGGTATCTCTGACAATGGATCACAACTATGACCCTCTTCAGCTGGAAGTAGCTAGATCTGTGTTTGCCTCTTGCTCTTGCGTGGCATTTATTGGTACTTCTTCAGAGGAAGGACTATAATAGGTAACTAAGTCAGATAGAAATATTACAGGCAGTCAGAAAGAGCTAGGCCCTTGAAAAGTCAATGTAGAAGACAACTGTGACTGGAAGTGTATTCACTGAAGGACAAGCCTCAAGGAAAAGAACCACGCACCCATATACTTCCCCTAGGGATGAAATCAGTGATTGTTATTCTAAGTAGGCAATAATCACTTGGGGCAGAGGATCAAACTTCCTTACTTACCTCTTCCAAGAATGTCTTTGCCTGCCCATGTGCCCCTGCTACATGACTTGTTTCTCCATTTGATCCTCATTTAATCAATATTACCCTAGTTACTATACTTTCATTTTGGAGTCTGTTTTTTTGGGGGGTTTTTTTTTGACCATCTCATTATCCTTATTTTTTGACCATAGTTTTTTCCCAACTCACACCCATCCTATGATTTGCATTTGGATCAGTATTACTTGAGTGACTCTCCTTATAATCTTATTGATTGGTTATAGTTCTGCCCCACCTTAAGTCCACCTCATGAGATGGCTTTGCTCAATAAAATACCCTTGAGAAATGGGGTTAATGGGGCAACCTACTTTCTGAACCTTCTTCTGCCCCTCTTAGAGAGAAGCTTTCTTTCTCTCAATAAATTCATCCCACTCTTAAAAAATCATCCAAATATAATACTACCCAGCAAGAACTACAGATTCAATGCAATCCTTATCAAAATCCTCATAATATATAATTATAAATATGAAAGTCTGTACCAAAATTCATATGGTATAACCCTGGAGAGGCAAACAATTTTGACTAAAAAAAAGGCAGTTGATAGTCTCACTCTTCCTGATTTGAAATTTACTGTAAGTCTGCAAGCATCAAAACTGTGTAGTATTGATGTAAATATAGAAATATAGCCAGTGGAACAGAATAAAGAGCACAAAAATATACCTCCATGCATATGGTCAGATAATTTTCCAGTAGGGTCCTAAGATCATTCAGTGGGAAAATGGCAATCTTTGCAACAAATAGTGCTTAGAAACTATATGTTTGCATGCAAAATATGCAAATATGCATATTTAAAAAATTAGCAAAATATGCAAGTATGGTATATTTAAAAATTGCAAAATGACTGAAATATTGAAACATGAGAGCTAATCATTGTATTTGGCAGTGATTTTTTGGATGTGACAGAAAATCTTGACAACAAAGGCAAACATAAACTGGATGTCATTGAAATGAAAGGATTCATACATCAAAGAACTCTATAAACTAAGTGAATGATCCATAGAAGGAAAAAGTATTCAAGAGAATATATAAGCAAATCCTAAATCTCAAAAACAACAAAAATACAACCAAGTTTATTCAAGAACAGCAAAGATTTGGATAAAGATTTCTCAAAAAGATATGAAAATAGCCCAGGTATTTAGCTCAGCTGCTTAAGTGCCTACCTAGCAAGTACAAGGTCATGAGTTCCATCCCTGATACAAAAAAAAAAAAAAAAAAAGCAAATGTCCACTGTTGTAAGCTCAGAAACTTAAATGTGCTTGCTAATTGCTTAATGTGCCTTAACATCTTGTTCTCTTTCTGTAAGACTTGTGTAATTGCCGTTTAACTTGCAAACTTGGTTTACCCACCATGTAACCCCTCCCCCACACTTCCTTGGTTCCTGTAAGACCCTAATCCCACCCTTGTGGTCTACTGCCTTATAAGCCTCTGTAACCCCTTGCTCAGTGCACAGTTCCCAGACTGTTCCTCAGGACAGTGTCAATGCTGAGCTCAGCTAATAAAGCACTTTCCTTTTCATTTTTGGAGTCCGTTGTTTTTTGACCATCTCATTTGGGGGCTCCACAAAAGGATCCCATCTTTTTCAGGGTTCACCCCCTGAACTCTTATTCCTCGGATGAATTGGACACCTCCAAGGAACAAGACAAGATATTTTTGAACGTAGCTTCTTCTCAATGGCAGGTAGTTGTTATTTTTGCTTTGCTCTGTGTCTTATGTTCATGTTTCATTCTTATAGTACACCATACTTTGGGGAAATCAGAGCTCCAAATCTGATCCCATTTGTGACGAGATGTTGCCAACTTTAGGGAAATTTTATTTCCATTTGGGCAGGTACTGCCATCTTGCCTTAGTCTTTGTGGCAGGCTTCTGCCATCTTGCCTTTGTCTTTGTAGTGGGTTTCTGTCATCTTGTCTTTGTACACTTGTACCCCTGTCTCATGTGTCCGCCATCATGGGTTAGACTGCTTTCTCCCCTTTGTCACCCTTGCAACTCATTCTTAATCATTTCAAGGATTTTAGGGATCTAACTGATGGATATGGAGATTCTGTCTACCCTAAGAAGCTAAGGAACTTCTGTGAACTCCAATGGCTTTCCTTTGGTGTCAGGTGGCCTTTACAGGGAACTTTTAATTTACAAGTCTCTCAACAGGTCTGCCAAGTCACTTTCGGACCCCCTCATAAGCTGACCATGCACCCAGATCAAGTGGTCTATATTGAAGTCTGGATTGACTTGATCCAAGACCCACCCTCATGGATATGAAAAATTCTATGAGAAGGACCCTGGGGGGCACAACCTCCCCTTGTGGCAATGATGAAAACTAAGGTGCCACCTCCTCCTGTGGTTCTACCTCCTCCTGATGATTCCCCTTCTCTTTCCTGACCCCTTCCTTACTGCCCTGATACTCCAAGCTCATCAGTGTCCTCTCCACAAACCCCTTCCCCTCCTCACAAGCACCACTACCAAAGAGAGCCCCTGCCCCTCTTAGCCCTCCCTGTACCCACAGCCATTGTCCCCCACCTCTCTACTCCACACCTAGCCCTGACTCCACTGAGTTGCCACCCTCCATCCTCCCGCTCTGAGAAGCCCCTCCCTCAGACTCCTCTCAGGGCACCTTTTTCACATACATCCCCTTTCCCACTAGTGATCTGTATAACTGGAAACTACAGAACCCCCCATTTTCCAAAGACCCACAGGCACTGATATCTCTTCTTGAGACTATCTGTTTCACCCATCATCTGACCTGGGATGACTGCAAACAGCTTTTGTAGACTCTCTTCACATCTGAGGAGCAAGAACGTATTTGTACTCCAGTGCATTGATCTGTCCTCGATACCAATGGAGAACCTACTTTGGACTTGATGAGACTTAATGATGTTTTTCCTTTGACCCACCCCAATTGGGACCTCAACACGGATGGGGGTAAGGAGGCTCTAAATCAGTATCACTAGACTCTACTCATGGCACTTCAAGCTGCTGCTTGAAAGCCGACTAATTTATCAAAGGTAACTGAGGTGAGACAATTGGCTTCTGAGTCCCCATTGGCTTTCCTTGAGCTCCTCCTAGAAGCCTGTTATATATATATATATATGCCTATAGATCCAGAGGCACCAGAGAACAGATGAACGATTAATATAGCCTTTGTCTCCCAGTCAGCCCCTGATATTAAATGTAAATTGCAAAAATTAGAAGGCTTTGAGGGAATGATGTTAGGACAGTTAGTGGAAATAGCCCCAAAAGTTTTTGACAATAGAGAAGACCCACAAGATAAAAAACATTTTGGTTGTCTTGGCAGAAGGGAATACTCAGGCCAAAAAGGAAAAAGGCCAACAACTGAAGGCCCCAGTAGACAAGAACCAATGTGCATATTGTAAGGAGATGGGCCACTGGAAGAAGGATTGCCCAAAATTAAAAGCCAAACTGAAAAAAGGGGAAACTACTCCCCATGTCTTACTGGAGAAAGATTGACAATTTCAGGGTTCATCTGCTCCCCACAAACCCTGAGCAACCCTAACTGTGGGAGGGCAACCCATAGACTTCCTGGTTGACATTGGGGCCAGTTATCTGTGCTACCATGCCCCCTTGGGGAAATATTCAAAAATACCTTGGCTATTCAAGGAGCCACCAGGGACAACCAATGCTGCCCATGGACTCATACTAAGGTTACTCATTTGGGCAACCAAACTCTAACTCACTCCTTTCTTGTGGTTCCTGGGTGTCCTGAACCCCTACTCAGCCAAGACCTACTTCATAAACTTCAGGCCAATATTAGTTTCTCTGAGGATGGTCCTCATGTTCACCTCCAAGAGGCACCAAAAGAGGGAGACCCCCCCCCATACACCTCTTGATTACCTGCCCCATTACTGAGGGACACTTATTACTGACAGAACCTGAAAGGTTTTCTTCAGTCTCAGGCCAAATTACTTGACCTCCTTATGCAAGAAATTCTGGTCATGTGGGCTGAAACTCCCAGACTAGCTATTAATCATGCATCCCTAGTTATTGAACTCCTGCCTCACACTACTCCTATCAGGGTACGTCAGTACCCACTCAAACTCCAGGCACAAATAGGAATCTCAAAACACATTCAGAAACTAAAAGAAGCCAACATTGTGATACCTTGCACATCGGCTTGGAATACTCCACTGCTGCCTGTCCAAAAACCTGGGACCACAGACTACTGACGGATTCAAGACCTAAGAGAGGCAAACAAATGTGTTGCCACCCTCCACCAAACTATCCCAAATCCTTATATGTTTTTAAGTCTTCTCCCTCCAGACCAAAATTGGTATTCAGTTCTTTACCTCAAGGATGCCTTCTTCACCCTTCCAATTGCTCTGGTAAGTCAGCCTTTGAGTGGAATGACCCAGACACCAGGGGCTTATTCCAACTGACCTGGACTGGGTTACCAAAAGGTTTTAAGAATGCTCCAATACTATTCAATGAGGTCCTAAATAAGGACCTCCAAGGGTTCTGTGGTGAGCACTCAGGGATCACCTTGTTGCAGTTTGTGTCAACAACATCCTGGTGGCAGCCCTTAGCTAAGAGGACTGCCCACAGTGCACACGAGACTTATTGCATAACTTAGGATATCTGGGTTATCTCATTTCTGTGAGAAAAGCTCAACTGTGCATAAAAGAGGTGACTTACCTGGGTTATATCACTGTTGAAGGCAAATGGTCCTTGTCCTCCGAAAGAATTGAGGTGATCCTTCAGATCCCTGAACCTCAAACTAAGAGGCAAATTTGAGAGTTCCTGGGATCTATAGGCTATTGTTGCCTCTGGATACTGGACTTTGCTGAGTTAGCTCAACCCCTCCATGCTGCCAAAGGAGGGACTCCTTCAGATCCACTTGTTTGGACTCAAAATGAGAGCCAAGCCTTTCAAAAATTAAAAATGGCTCTTATTCAGGCACCAGCATTGGCTTTACCTGATCTGACCAAACCCTTTCTGCTGTTCATATCTGAACAATGAGGAGTAGCAAAAGGAGTATTGACTCAAGCTCTGGGACCATGGCAGTGTCCCATTGCCTACCTCTCAAAAAGATTAGACTTGGTAGCTACAGGATGGCCAAACTGCCTCCAAGCCATTGCTGCCACTGCCTTCATAGTAAAGGAGGCCAATAAATTAATTTTTGGACAAAAACTCTGAGTTGTGGCACCTCATGCAACTGAGGCCCTTCTTAGGGCTCCACCCAATAGATGGCTCTCCAATGCAAGAATTGTGCAATACCAGGCCCTCTTGCTTAACTATGACATTATTGAAATCAAGGGAACCTCTTCCCTTAACCCTGCAACCCTTCTGCCTGATGATGACCCACAGATGCCTATCCACAACTGTCTGGACTTGCTTTCCACAACCACCAATCTCCACCAAGACCTCGTTGACCTCCCCTTGGAACATCCAGATGTTGTGTACTTCACCAATGGCAGTAGTTTCATCTTTGGAGGTAAAAGGGTAGCAGGGGAGGCTGTGACCACAGAGACACAAGTTGTTTGGGATCAACCCCTAGACCAAGGTGCATCCGCTCAAAGGGCTGAACTTATTTCTCTTACAGAAGCCCTAAAATTAGCCAAAAATTTAAAAGCAAACATATACACAGATAGCTGTTATGCCTTTGCTATGGTTCATGTTCATGGGGCTATTTACCAAGAAAGAGGACTCCTGACTTCTGCAGGCTCAAAAATCAAAAATGCCCCGTATATCCTGGACTTGCTGGCTGCTATCTTGCTACCTAAGTCTATAGCAATTATACATTGCAGAGGTCATCAAAAAGGGACAGACTCAATATCTAAAAGACATGCTTTAGCAGACAAAAGCGTTCAAGAAGCTGCCTTAAGGTTGCCCATGCAGCTTGTGACCCATCTGCTACCAGTCTTACTGCCCTCTTGTTTGGCTCCACTTGTTTATTCAAAATCAGATCAAGAACTGGCTAGATAACTAAAGGCAAAACAAGTACCCCCTGAAAATTGGTACCAATTGCCAGATAAATGAATTTTGATACCTACTGCCCTAGGAAAAGACTTAATTCTTCAAATACATCAAGTCTCACACATGAAGGAGACTCTAAATTAGCTGAATTGCTCTGAAATAGATATTCTATTCCAAGATTGACCCAACTAGCAAAGGAAGTAAGTCAAAGATGTCCACAATGCCTCCAAGTAAATGCAAAGGCTGTTGCTATTCAAGAAGGAACTCGATTTCGGGGAACTTTTCCAGGTGAACATTGGGAGACTGATTTCACAGACATGGGGAAACCAGGATTACATGGACACAAATATCTATTGGTTTTAATAGATGCCTTCACTGGATGGACTGAAGGATACTCAACAAAATCAGATGGCTTTAGTTGTTGTCAAAAAGCTTTTATATGAGATAATTACCAGATTCAGCTTACCCTTATCCCTAGGGTCTGACAATGGCC
The DNA here is from genome assembly GCA_004027455.1 of Hydrochoerus hydrochaeris. Taxonomy (NCBI): domain Eukaryota; kingdom Metazoa; phylum Chordata; class Mammalia; order Rodentia; family Hydrochaeridae; genus Hydrochoerus; species Hydrochoerus hydrochaeris. The sequence continues at coordinate 59,324 of PVLA01007835.1, forward strand.
CAGTTTTCATAGCTTCCATAACTAACAAAGTAGCTCAGTTATTACAGATTGATTAGAAACTTTACTGTGCCTACTGTCCCCAAAGTTCAGGTCAGGTCAAAAGGATGAACCGTATCTTAAAAGAAACAGTAAGTTGATCTTGGAGTCTGGCAAAAACTGGGTAAGTCTCCTTCCTTTTGCCCTTTTGTGTGCTCCTTGTATTCCATATGTCTCTGGAGTAACTCCTTTTGAGGTGGTCTATGGAAGACTGCCTCCCTTTGTCCCCCATCTTGAGAGTGCCCATTTGGCTGAAACCACTAACCATAGCTTAATTAAGCCCCTACAGGCCCTTCAACCTGTGCTCACTTCTATCCACCAACTCTTCCAAGACCACCAAGCCAAACCTCTGCCTACATCAGAGACTCTGCTTGTTGCTAATCCTGGAGACCAAGTGCTACTTAAGTGTCATTCCTGCAACTCTTCTCTTGAGCCTTGCTGGACTGGACCATACACTGTCATCCTCAGCACCCCTACATGTACCTACCTGGATACATCATTCTCACATCAAGGTTGTCCCACTGGATGCCCAGGAAACAGATAAGTGTGCTATCACACTGACTGAAGACCCCCTTAAACTTAAATTGTCAAAATGCTCTTAACCCTTTTTGCTTGTCATATACAGCTTGCCTTGATAGCTAGCCATAATCTAACCTTTATGCCTGAACTTTAAAAAACTCCTTAACTGGTGAATTTCTAGCTAGAACCACTAACCCATATGGTAATCTTTCCATAGACTTATGAAAGTTCTTTCCTAGCAAGACCCCTGACCTAACTAAGGTCGTTTATCAGATGGGAACTGGAGGCTGTCATGCAACCAGCCGCCACCCAGATGAAGAAATTTGTGGAGACTTAATATCACAAAGAAAGTTACAAACAATACAATTTTATATTTGTCCCCGAGAACAATCCTCTGGAAACCCTATCAATGAGTAGTTCTGTAGTGGAGGACACAGTCAATATTATTGTGCCTATTGGGGATGTGAATCTATTTCCCCATGAGGAAGTAATGATCCTTTTATAGATGTTAAAAGACCTCAAGACCCGCTGGTTGCACAGTCTCAAATTGTAACCCCCTCACATTTACTGTTAAACAAGTCCATAGCAGAGATTGGCTTGGGGGAAAGGCTTGGGGTATCTGACTCTATATATCTGGATATGACCCTGGGACAGGTTAACTTTGTCCAGTGGTTACCTTCCATGGTCTGGAGGTTTCAGACTAGGTGTGCAAAGGAAAACAGCTCACATCATGGTGCTCAGGAAGCAGAGTGAAAAGGGAGGAGGAGCACATGGAAACATACCCTGACAGGCCATTGCCCCAGGTAGTCTCTCTTCAGACCAAACTCTGCTTCCTACTAGCAAGACAGCTATTTTGTCCCCAGATTCAATCATCTTCCAGAAATCCCGTGAATCATGAATGTGTGAGGTTCTTGGGGGACAGCTAGGTACAATAGTCACACAATCCTTTTTTAGTTAGAATAATACCAGTAGCTTATAAATGATTATCTGTGGGTCTTGACATTAAAAAAAAAAAACTAAGCCAGAAAATGCAAAATTCTTTACAGAGGAAGTACCTAAGTTCATCTTGCCTTATATCAGGAAAACGGGGTGTTTTCAGGAGGCACATGGATTGTTCCTTATTCTAGGGAAACCTAGTTGTTTGTCCTGGAGGAAATCAGTTTCAATTTTCTAGACTTCTTTTCTTGTTTGTTTATTTAATAAATGGTGTCGTTTCCAGCATCTACTTAGATGATATTTATTTACAAAAACAAATAGTTTTTTTTTAATATAAAGGAAAGTAAAATCACTTTCATTGATATTTAGTATTATTGAAAGATTCAAAAGAAATATTCTACTTAGTTGGCAGCATTGCATCTGTCCTTTCAGGACAAAAAAAAATTTACCATAATATAGCTTATTCCTTATAAGCCTTTGTTAGTGGTAGCTTAGTAATTCCCTTCCATAAACATAGATGTAAACTCAAAAGGTGAGACACACACATAAATGGCTATTATTAATTTTCTGTAGTTTTGAAGGACTAAATGCTGCCCTCTGGAGACCATAAAAAACATAAATCTAGTGATTGCGTGATTTGTGTTTAATGTTGAACACTTGGAAATATAATATATCGTACATCTACAATAAATAACATTTAAGGTGGCACAACAACTAGGAAAGAGTAGAAATCTAAATTTCTTCTCATGTCATAAGTTTTCACAGGATAACGGTATTATCCTTTACATTTCCTCTTACATTTTTCTTAGTTACCAAAGATCACAAAAGGAAATAAGTGATGATAAAGAGAAAACAAAGAATAAATAAGGTTAACCTTTTGCTTGTACAACATCTACTTTAAATATATGTCTTACATTGTGCTTCAGATAATTCTCTATGATTTCTTGGAAACTATATGTACCAAGCTTAAAAAGTAAAGAAGGAGCTGGGGATTTAGCTCAGTGGCTTAAGCACCTGCCTGGCAAGTGAGAAGTCATGAGTTCAATCCCCAGTACCAAAATAAATAAATAAATAAATAAATAAATAAGTAAATAAATAATAAAAAAGTAAAGAAATGGGCTGTAGAATAAAATGAAAAATAAAATCTTAGAGCCTTGAATTAGAAGCATTTTCTTTTATATAAGCACACTGTGCCTCTGATGTAAGTTAAAATACTATTATGATAAATAAAAGGCTCCCTAAAGAATGCTGGGAATGTGTAGATACACGATAGATAGATGATAGATATAGATGATAGATAGATAGATAGATAGATAGATAGATAATCTCAGGCTTAAAATGCATGATATAAATTAATCATAAAATTCAAAAATTTCAATCTTAAGTATATAAAAGCTTCCAGACATAGCCAATAAGAGTCTTGATAATTGGAAAGTCTCTGCCTAAAAAAACTCTCCTTTCTTAAAAATATCAATTTTTACAACTCTTCAAGGCTCATTTAAATTTTAAATCCAAGGAAAGCCTTTGTGTAATTTAGATCATTTTAGGAACTTGGTATTGTGTTACTCTTTCAATGTCTCCTTACACTTTCTACAGTATTTTAAAGTATTTGCCTACATCATGATGATTTTCTTTGCACGTACACAATTCTTTCACGATTTGTCTATAATATGGTTGTTTATCTTAATTTATAGATAAGATAGTGTGCATTGTTCAGGTTATTTTCTGGTTTCTTTACAAGAACATGTTAAATTCTCCATTAAAATGCATGACTTCGAATTTTATTTTTTTTCTACTATGCAAAACATAATTTAGGTAAACAATTTTATGGATTCAAAGCACAAAATATTTAAAAGAAGTGGGAATTCAATAATAAATTTAAAGTAATAATAGTAATAAATTTGACATAACATGACACAGATAAACAACATAGAAACAATAAATTGAGTATTTTGAAAACTGAAGGAAGGATGGAATAGAAGAAAGGAGGAAGAAGGCAGGTGGAAAGGAATTGAGCATTTCTCTCATTTCTATGTAATACATTTTATAACTTTCATTTGGCAAAGGAAAGTCCATGAAATATTATTCTAAGTATGAAGACTGCAAATGTTTCTCTAGAATAACAAGCTCATGTATAGAAAAGAGAATATAATGAGAGAGTAAAAGAACCTAGGGCACACCTGTGCTTGGTTAGAAGCAATAGTTGACTATACAAAGACATTTAATGAGGACAAAAATGGAGCTCTCTATTAGAGAGCACATTTTTCAAACCATTTTCCATCTGTGTTCCTGGAAATGTGAGTTCAATCAATGAATAATTCATCCAGGGCAGATAAAGAAACACAGAATGTATTCAGTTGGCCAAAATATGCAGGACAGTCAACTGGTAACAGATTCAGTTGCCCTGGCATAAAGGTTTAATTGGATGAAAAAGTAACTCTAAATTTTCAAGAAAAATTAATAAAATCAATAAAGATGGACAGAAGCTTTTGAAGGCATAAAACTAAATTGAGGGCAAAATAGGCTCATGAAATCAAACCATAAATGTTAACAATTTTAGCCCTACCTAGTTTAGTTAAATATAAAGCCATCATCTTCTTTCTATCCTGCTTTATTACCTGTATTTCTATACTCCTTTATCACAAACTCAATATGCAGACACTATTGCAAGATTAATAACACTACTCCAGTTGGAAGCCATGATGTATTGGGTCCATACTTACAGGAAAACTTTATAAGGTGGATTTCTTGACTTCACAGAGTTATCATAAGATCTTGAAGAATAGCTGAACATGTACATCACAATTTTATGAATCAGCAGTTTCTTTCCAGTCAGTCAGAAAGGCCTTCACCTGATCTTTGCTGTGCTTACTATTGCACATGTATGTCCAGCTCCCTGATTGGCTAGGGATACTTTGTCTAAGGTACATTAGCTGAAATGGCCTATTTTGTCCCCTGGTGTCTTTGAGCCTCTAGCAGGCTGGCCCAGTTATGTCTGTGTACCTTGTTGTCTTGGGGTCCTAGATGAGAAATAAGTCAAATGTGTTTATATGGCTCCAAATATTTAAAGAATGAAAAGATTTGTGGTCATTTTTGTCATCTATTGCACCTTAATCTGAGAAATTCTCAACAGTGGGGATACCACCAGGATGTTAAAATTTATTCATAGTTTATGGCAAAACTTTGGTTTCTCAACATTACTAAGTTAAAAGTTTCTACTATTCTGTTATTTCCATCTTTCAGGTCATTCAGGTTAGCCACTATCTCAGAACACTGTAAATTCCCAAGGAATACAAAATCATGCAAAAGATGGCATAGAGACAAAGCAAAGAAACAACAAAATAATGATAGGTATGCTCTTCCATAATTTAGAGAATAATTTCCTGCTTTTGAGACTATTTTGTTACATGTACTCAGTTTCTAATCTACATAGTTCACGATTCTCATATGTATCATTCAATGCCAGAGAGACAATTTGATCCATGTCTGGGTTAATCATCAGGAACTGTATCGACCCTGTGCTTATCTGGTATAGCACATCATATTCTATAGTAAATGTACATGAGTTTTATTCTCTGTTTTTCACATGCCCACATCAACTAAGAAAGGCATTGTAGACAATTCTTTTCGTGCTTTTAACCTGAATCTTACTATACCGTATGGCAACAAATGTTTATAAATAGGTGGAGGAAAGTGTGTGCAATGGTAGAAAAAACAAAGTTGATATATCATTTATGTAACATGCTGATAGTTCTGTGTAACAAACAAATTACTGGTATGAAACATACTTTTATTTTTGCTCTGAGTTTATGGATCAATCAAGAAGTTTTACTAAGATCATCTTGTCCAGGACTTGCTACACACTTGTACTTAGTTATAGTGATTAAAACTGGGGGCACCCAATAGAGGCCATCCTCAACTGAGAATATTCATCTATTCTTCTTGTGATACTAATCCTCCTTTTTGCTGGCCCAGGCTTATTTTCCTGAAAGAGACAGAGTTCCTAGATATAGGACTAGCAAAAACCACCTAAGTTTTCATCCTATTGACCAATGGAGAGCACGATTCAAGAGAGGAAAGAGGAAATACAGTAGTTCTGTGTCTTAAGGAGCTGTGAAGCATGCTCCAGAGAGCATGGATACCTGAGGCCCTCAACTATGGCAACTGAGCAGCACATTGTATTTAAAAGGTCTCAAGTTAATATCCAAATATCTACATCATTCAATAATGTGCTACTAAGCCCCTCACAGATATATAATTCCAAACCTCAAATGAATTTGTTCAAACTACTTTATTTGAAATAAAACTTTCTGATTAAATGAAAGTAATGTAAAAAAACCAATTATTTAAACATTGAGCACCGCAGCTCACACAATAAAGAAATTCTAAAATAAAGTTGCTAATGAAACAAAGAGAAATAAGAAAGGAGGGAAAGTAATAGATAGTGATTCAACAGAACTGAACAGCTAAACTGGAGCAATCAAAGTAAATAGCAAGAAAACAAAGGCACTGATTAAATTCGACCTCTTTCTCCCAAAGTAGTATGTATGTTGCATCATTTTTGACCAACAATATGGAAAAGACATAAGTTGGGTACAATAAGCATTATCAATTGTACTTCATTACTATTGTAAGAAATATGCATTTCCTTGATCAATTAGGAATATCTCTAATTATGTGTACAACAATAGTAAGCCACTTGAAGCTAATTTGACTTTGATCTGACCTTGAAACATTAAGAGAAAACCATATATTTTCATGCACATTCAACTTCCTTCTGTTAATCAAAAGCCTCTTTCTCTGCTTAAGGACAGTTTCCACACCATTATGGCAAAGCCGAGGCTAGTGGTTGAATATCAATAACATGAAATCATTAACTATCAAAAGTAGTGATCAAGAAGCCTTAATATTTCCCTCTGTTATTCTGTAGACAGCCTGATTCTGCCTGTGCAATGGGCTTACCTTTGAACTAACCACTTACAGGCTCTAGATGGCCTAACCTAGAAGTGGTGAACCTATGGTGCATGTACCACAGAGGGCGGTTGGTATCATTGAAAGCTGTAAGGGATTTGCATCACTGGACTAACCACTGTCTGCTCCATATTTTTGAACATTTACTGTAGAAACTGGTGTTTTAAAACATTTTTCCCCCTTTGAGATACAAATCTTTTCAAAAGTCTCTTGTAGGTTTTACAGGACTATCTTTTCCAATACCTGAGATCTACCCTTTTGAAACAGTATGATAAGTGAAGACAGTCTTGTCTCTCTGTTGCTATGGGAGGTAGGAGCCTAATTTACCTTTCACGGGTTCTTTGCTCTAGGCTTAAATTTTTCTCCTCTCATGAAGATACAAAGCAATTTAACCTTTCTTTTAGATATGAACTGTTACCAGATATGGATGTCCTATGATTCCTTTCCTTCATCATCACTTCAATGCTTAAAAGCTCAGATTGAATCCCGGTCTCTCTGCCTTATTGCAATGACCTTGAATAAAATCTTTCATTTTTGTCTTTTCCATTTGCCTGGTATATTTTTTTGACAAGTATGTGTTAACCTTTGTTTCTGTGACAAAATACTTGAGAATGAAAGTTTAAAGGAGGAAAAAAATTTATTTTGGCTTACAGTTTCTGAAGCTTCAGTCCGTAGTCAGCTGGCTCCATTGCTTCAAGCCTGAGGCAAGACAGAACCTCATGGCAGGGGGAGCATGAGGCTGAACAGACTGCTCACTTCATGTCTATTGGCAAGCAAAACGTAGTAGAATGAGGAAAAGGCTGGGATACAATGTACCCTTTTATGTCTTATTTCCACTGACTTATTTCCTCCAAGCAGGTTCCAATTCCTACAGTTTCCACTAACTCCCAGTAGTTTATTCAATTATGAATTGAATTAATGGACTGATTCATTGTTGAGATGAGAATTCTCATGATGCAATCACTTTCCAAAATCCCATCTGTGAACTTTGTTATATTAGGAATCAAGCTTTCATCCATACACCTCTTTGGGGAATGTTGCTTTATCCAATCCATAATAAATGGTATCCACACATGAGCAAAACTTGAGGTGTTTGAAATTTTGAAAATTCTTTACAATATTTCTAAGAAGGCTGCATATCTCTGTGAGATATTAAAAAATAGTTCACCATTTTTGAAAATCCCATGTATTCATATTTGATTCTATTTAAGTCCAAATGTGACTAAGAACATTTTCTCCTTTTGGGAAAATAAAAAATGGCTTGTGGTTTACTTAAGTAAATTGGGGCCTTTTTCCTGGCTGCTTTTCTTTCACCTTAATGGCATATCTTGCTATCTTTTTTTTCAATAGGGGATATCACAAAAATACGACATATTACAAAATTAACTCAATTAGAATCTAACTTTTGCTTCAGTTTTGTATACATTTATCATCTTTCTCTTTGCTTCCAGGCTTTTATTCAAGAGCCCAGGATGCTGGATAGGATGTTTGCCATCTAGGAAGTAAAACTGACATTCACACTACTATTTCTGGAATAATACAAAGAAAAATGGGCAGTTGTATGATTCAGGAATATGCAAATATATCAAGGAGATTTATAGGTGGGAACAACTAACATCCGAGAATGGTGAAAGAAAGAAGTCTAAAAAGAGGATGCCCAATGTCTTTTCTAAAGAGCACTTAGTGATATTTTATTACGGTTTCAATTTACCTTTCCCTGGGGATTAATAATTTTAAGCATCTTTTCATATGCTTATTTTTTTTTGGTAGATATATTTTATCCATTTGAGGATATTTTCCCCTAGTAATATATTGAGTTTTACACTGAATGGGTGTGGAATTTGGTCAAATATATTGTATGTATGATTTGAGATTATCATATGATTTACTTTTTAAAAATTATCCATAAAGTAATTGGTATTTATGCATTTTTGAAAATGTTCAACAAATTTCTTTCCCAGGATATATCCTTTATAAATATAATGGCATAATATTTTTCTTACATATTTGGTAGGTTTTTATGTTACTGTTACTTTGATTTCTCTCTTCCTCATATGAGTTTATATAACTTGGTTTTTTTCCTTATTTGAAGCTTGTATTTAACAACAAAACTAACTAGACTTGAAGTTATCTTAATGGCATAGTTCTGACCAAAATTTGAATATTATTCAAACTTATTTCCTTTGCTAATTTTGTCAAGCATTGTATTACCAAGAAACTTTTTCAGTTTCAACTAAATTCCACTTCTTTATATAAAATTGCATTTTATTTCTTTAAAATGCCAAAAGACTATAGTGATAATTTCTTTTTTAATAATGATGCTTTTACTTCAATCTTTAAAAAAGAAACCTAGCTATTAGTTACAGAAAATTTGTACATGAAGCAGAAAATGGGATGGAGAACTCTACAATGGTGAATTTTATCTACCACAGTTCACCCTTACAGCTAAGTACATTGAAACATTTTATAAAACTATGAAGAAAAAATATCAGTTGACTCTGAAAACAATAAAAATAGGTAAAGCATAAAATGACATCAAAAGTAATAAAATCAATTCCAGATGGGTGAGTTTCTTTGACCATAAAATATGGGGTTAAAACGTCTGTGAAAAACAAAAGCAACTATTCTAGACAGGAAAAGGGGCCTTTTGGTGCCAGATCATGCATGATGCAATCCCCATGTGGAACAAGCCAAGAAGGATGCTGTACGTGGACTGAGATCCACAACTTATCTATCCACAAATGAGGTAACTTCAAAACAGTAAAAGAAAGATGTTGTGTAAATTGAGCTTTAGACTACTGTACAAAAGGGGGGAAATGTGAGCTGAATTTAACTGTACTGATTATCTGGCAAATAGAAACATCAAACATTCTAGAAGAATACAGTAGAACTCAGAATCTAGGTCCCCTGAAGAGACCACCCAGATGCAGCATGTAACTCTAGCCAGAGGGGCTTGGACACATGAGCCTCCCTCAGAGCCCTGCCATCCTCAGAGACCACCCAGCAGCAGCCCATAACTCCTGCCAGAGGAGCCCAGGCCGGTTTAAATTCAGGCCTCTCTTGTGGCCCTGCCTTCTCAGCAGATGACCTTTGGGGACCAGGAAACTCTGGCCAGAGTCCCTACCCTTTCTCCTAAAACCTTGGACTACAACAGATTAACTGAACTAGCTTGAGGGGAGATTCAGTGATTGCCTCACTTAATCAGAAGACCTCGGCAGGCTCCAGTCAGTTTGGTGAGTATGCCCCTAAAATAGAAGTGTACAGTGGGTAAATAGGGCTAGTAGTAAAGCTCCCTCCAACTAAATGTAACACTTAGTGAGTCTGACAAGAGTGGGGGTGACTTCTCTCTGCACACAGAAAACATCAGACAGAGTGAGGAGTGTGCCAATAAGGACTCCCCAACTTGGAGAAAATCAAAACGGCTTGTGCAACACAGAGGCACACAATGGGGACACAATAGGATCTCAGGTAGCATAAATACTATAGACAGGGAGATTTGGTGACCTCAGATAACCAGAAGATAAAGTAATAGCAGGAGTTGAAAGTTGACTTACACCAATACTACTAGACTTGACAGCCAAAGAAGTATATAGAACTCACTCAACAGGCCCTGCAGTGGGAAGTCAGGTGACTGGCCCACCTCTTCATTGTGGGACCAAGAAATTGGACAAATATTAACCTTACATTAGGACCACAAGATACATACTACCAACAGTGGACACTAGTGGGATTGAAGGACCAAATATTAACTTGAAAGGGAGAAAATGGTAAAAGGAAAAAGCAAAACACAATCTCAAACATCTGGTACACCAGGAGCAAGAACAGGAGACACTGAAATTGAGGACTTCAAAAGTAACACACCAGAAACCTCTGAAAAGATAGCGAGTGAAATAAAAAAAAAGTCCATGAGTATATAGAGGAAATCAAATTAGAAGTACTCTATCATGTAAAGATAGAAATAACAAACTTAGTAAAGGAGTTGCTGAGCACAGCTAAAGAAGAAATAGAGAAAAAAAGTCCAGGAGCATGGGAAACTGATTGAAAATTTGAATGAACAATATAGAAAACATGCAGAATTCATGAAACAAACTCAAAGAGACATTCAAGAAACAAAAAATTCTATTCAAAATGTGCAAAGCCATTTAAATGAAGCTGAGGATAGGATTTCAGATCTCTAGGACATGATCGCAATTAGTGAACAGGAAAGGATAGAATTTTTAAAAATAACAAAGCAGCATGAAGCAACAATCCAACAGCTTCAAGATGATACCAACAGAAAAAAATATAAGATTAATAGACATCAGTGAAGAGGCAGGAGCCAATGCAAATGACATAGCCAAAATATTCACAGAAGTAATAGAAGAAAATTTCCCAAAGATAGGGAAAAAAATCTGATATAAAGATAAGCAAGGCTTATAGAACCCAAAACAGTCACAACCAACATAAATCTATACCCAGACATATAATAATTAAGGTCTCATACATACAGCATAAAAACAGAATACTAAAAGCTGTTAGAGAAAAGACACAACTCACCTATCAAGGAAAGCCCATTAGATTCACAGCACACTTTCCAGCACAAACCCTCAAGTCAAGATAATCCTGGAGTGAGGTATTTCAAGCCCTGAAAGAAAACAACTTTCAACCCAGACTGATGTACCCAGCAAAACTTTCATTCAAATTTAATGGAGAAACAATACTTCCATGACAGAGAACAATAGAAGAAATTCATGTCCACCAAGCCAACCCTAGAAAGAGTATTGAGAGATATACTAGATAGAGATAAAAATGACCACAATCCCCAGAACAACAACAGAAAGAAACCACCAGGTAGGACAAGCAGTTAAACAAGGGGGAAAAGCAGAAAGCAAACAACTGGAACATAACACGGCAAAGTCAAGCCAATACATATCAGTGTTATCCATAAATGTAAATGGCCTCCATTCACTTATCAAAAGAAATAGGCTGACATAATGGATTAAGAAACATGATCCCACAATATGCTGTATACAAGAAACATATCTGACCCAAAAGGAAACTCACAGATTAAAAGTCAAAGGACAGAAAACAGTATTTGATGCAACAGGAACTCAGAAAAAAGCAGGGGTAACTGTTCTATTTGCAGGCAGTGTGAACTTCAAACCTAAAATGATTAAAAGAGATAAAGAAGGTCACTACATACTCATTAGTGGAAAAATTTAAGAGGAAGAAATAACAATTGTAAAATATATATGCACCAAGTACAGGAGCACCCAACTATATAAGACAGGTACTAATGGAGATGAAAAACCAAATACACAAGAACACAATTATAACAGGGGACCTTAACAGCCCATTGTCACAAAAAGATAGATCAACTGGAGAAAAAGTCAACAAAGAAATAATAGAACTGAATCATACCTGCCAGCAATAGGACTTAGTAGATGTTTACAGATTGTTCCACCCAACTACATCAGAATACACATTCTTCTCAACTGCACATGGGACATTCTCCAAAATAGACCATATATTATCCCATAAAACATTCTTACATAACTGCAAAGGTATTGAAATTATCCTATGCCTACTATTTGACCGTAGTGCACTGAAATTGGAAATTAATGGCAAAAGAAGTTGCAAAAGCTTCATAAATACATGGAAATTAAATAACAACCTTATGAACAACCAGTGGGCTACAGATGAAATTAAAGAAGAAATAAATCAATACCTACAATTCAATGAAAATGAAGAAACAACATACTGTAACATGTGGGATGCAATGAAAGAAGTCATAAGAGGGAAATATATAGCAATAAATTGTCATATCAAGAAAACAGAATGAGCACAAATAAACAACCTAATGCTTCATCTCAAGCTTCTAGAAAAAGATTAGCAAGTTAAACCTAAAGCTTATAAAAGAGAGGAAATCATAAAGATTAGAGCATAAATCAATGCAACTGAAACTAAAAAAATACAAAAAATTAATGAATCAAAGAGGTGGTTTTTTGAGAGAATAAACAAAGTTGACAAATCTTTAGCTAACTTCATAAACAAAAGAAAGAAAAAACCCAAATTAACACAACAAGGACTGAAAAGGGGGAAATGGCTACAGAAATGTAGGGATGGTTTAACATACTCAAATCAATGAATGTAATACACCACATCAACAGAGCCAAAAACAAAAATCACATGGTCATCTCAATAGATGCAGAAAAAGCTTTCAATAAAGTCCAACACATGTTCATGATAAAAATCCTTCAGAAACTCAGAATGCATGGTGTCTACCTCAATCTTATAAAGGCCATCTATGACAAATCAATAACTAATATTATACTAAATGAACAAAAACTGAAAACCTTCACTTTAAAATCAGGAACAAGACAAGGATGTCAACTATCACCACTCCTATTCAATATAGTGCTGGAAACACTAGCCAGGGAAATCAGAAGAGACAGAGAAATAAAAGGAATAATGATAGGAAAGGAAGAAGTTAAATTATCACTATTTGCAGATGATATGATACTCTATATAGAAGAGCCAAAAAACTCCATTAAAAGACTATTAGAGGTAATAAAAAAATTCATCAGTGTATCTAGATACAAAGTCAATGCTCAAAAAAAAAAAAATAGCATTCCTAACACAAAAAACTCACCGAGAGAGAAATTATGGAAACATCACCCTTCACAATAGCATCTAAAAAAAATGAAATACTTGGGAATCAACCTAAGAATGTAAAAGACCTTTTTGATGAAAATTATACTACCCTAAAAAAGGAGACTGAAGAGGATAATAGAAAATGGAAGAATATTCCTTGCTCTTGGTTAGGAAGAACCAACATTGTGAAAACTGCCATCCTCCCAAAACTGTTATACAGATTTAACACAATCCCAATCAAAATACCATTGACATACCTCACAGATCTAGAGAAAACACTCCTAAAATTCATTTGAAAACAGAGGAAACCTAGAATAGCAAAGGCAATTCTGGGCAACAAAGAGGAGACAGGAGGCATCTCAATCCCTGACTTGAAACTATACTACAAAGCCACAGTGATAAAATCAGCATGGTACTGGCAAAGAAAAAGACCTGAGGATTAATGGAACAGATTAGAAGATGTAAGCACAACTACTAAGACACTCAGCTACCTGATATTTGACAAAGGCATTAACCATGCTCACTGGAAGAAGGATAGCCTCTTTAATAAATGGTGCTAGAAACACTGGCTCTCCACATGTCAAAGACTGAAACTAGATCCATGCATATCACCATGCACAAAACTAAAGTCTAAATGGATCAAAGGTCTGAATATTAAAACAGAAACACTGAATCTACTGGAAGACAAGATAAGTGGGAGTCTTGGAGACATAGGGGTAAGCAGAGAACTCATGAACAAAACACAAACTGCATGAGAAACACTTCAAAGAATCAACAACTGGGATCTCATATTATTGAAAAGTTTCTGTACTTCAAGAGAAATCATCAACAGAGTGAAAAGAAAACCCAAAGAGTGGGAAAGAATTTTAGCTGGCAACCCCTCAGACAAAGGACTTATACCCAGAATATATAAATAACTGAAAAACGTCAAGCCCCCCAAATTGAAAGACTCTCTCCAAAAATGGGCATCTGAGATGAACACACATTTCTCAGATGAAGATATACAAATGGTAAATAAATACATGAAGAAGTGTTCACAATCACTGGTCATTCAAGAAATGCAAATTAAAACAACAATGAGATTTCATCTTACTCCAGAAAGAATAGCTGCCACAAAAGAAAACAACTGATAACAAATGTTGGCCAAGCTGTGGGGAAAAAGGAACACTGTTCCATTGTTGGTGGGAGTGCAGACTGCTGCAGCCACTTTGGAAATCAGTATTTAGATTTTTCAGAAGACTAGGATTGGAATTTCCATTCAACCCAGCTATTCCACTTCTGGGTAGTCTCCTAAAATACCTGAAAATCATATCATAGTGATATATGCCCTCCCATATTCATAACAGTACAATTTGTTATAGCTAAATTTTGGAAACAACCAAGATGCTCATCAACTTCAGAGTGGATGAAAAAGATGTGGTATTTTTATACAATGGAATACTACCTAGCTATAAAAAAGGATGATCTTGAAACTTGGAAGACAAGATGGCCAATCAGTGAGCAACAAAATACAAAGCCTCCCAGGAGAAACAACTCATATGCCAGAATAAAACACCCTGGAGACCAGGCAGATGGAGATGGATCCTCTTGACATGGGAAGAAATTAAAACATAAAAGAGCTCTTCAAATCATTCGGGACTACAACTGAAACAGGTTAAAATTATGGGACACAGCATTTTCACAGTGACCCGCCAAGTTTGCAGCTTGAATCCACACTGGCAGGCAGAGCTGCCCAAACTCGTTCCTGCTGCCACTCACAGGAACCACAGCAGCGCTGAAGTCTGGGGTTGGTGAGCCCAGTGGAGAGTGGAGCCAGTGAAAGGACCTTCATTAATCCATGGTCAATGCTGTGAATGAGACCCCCCACAGGAAGGGCACGACCAAATGGGTGACATGTTGGAATCAGGCAGGAGAAGCCTGAACTGAGTGTGACAGTGACTTCAGTTGGTTGCTCCCTCCCCAGAGCAGATTCGTGGAATTTGCTTGGACTGGGCCATGCCCCTGGCTGGGACCCAATGAGCCATCCCAAATGGATTCCCTGCACCTAGCACACACTAACCGGGTGAAGGCACCTGAAGTTTGGCTGGCCCAGAGGGGAGGGGCAGGCATAAACGGGCTCTGCTTACACCTTAGTGACAAGAGCAGACAGGAGAGGGCAGAGTTCCCTTGCCAGCGTGCTTCGAAGGAAACGTGCCCAACAGGGAAGGGGACTGGGACCTGCATTGTAACCCATGTGGAGGAAGCCAGGACCATGACAGGAGAGAGAGGCAGGAGTAGGCCCCAAGCCCAGAACCCTGAGAGCACTAATCCAGGAGAAGAAAAAACAAGGGAGACTGAGGGCAGCAAACACACAACATCAGAAATGGCTTCAATGGACATTAAGAGATATTTTTGGGACCTTGTAGATGAGCTGAAAACTGAAATATTAAATCAGGTAAAACGATATGAGTAGAGTAATAAAAGAAATGCTCTCAGGAAGCATCTCTCAGGATGATACAGATGGAAGAAGGGAGGAACACAAAAATGGAGAGAAACATTTGATAAAGAATATAAAGAAAATATAGAATACATGAATCAGATTCAAAGAGACTACCAGGAAATTAAAAACTCCATTGAAAGCTGGCAAAATGCCTTAAAAGAAACTAAGGATAAACTATCAAAACTTGAAGACAAGTTGGTAGTGTGTGATCATGAAAAGAAAGATCTCTTAAAATAACAAGGAAACAGGCAGTAACAATACAAAGGCTAGAAGATGACAAGAGAATCTACAATTTAAGAATAAGAAATGTGAACAAAGAAGCAGGAATACATACAGGTGAATTACAAAGGCTGTTCAAGGAAATAATTAAGGAAAACTTCCCAAGCATGGGAAAAGAAAATGACATTTGGTTATGTGAGGCATACAGAACTCCAGCCACCTACAACTAAAACAGATATACACCCAGAAACATAATAATTAAGATATCAGAAATTCAATATTAAAACAGAATATTAAAAGCTCACAGAGAAAAGAAACAGATTACCTATAAAGGTAAACCCATCAAATTCACAGCTGACTTCTCAACACAGGCCATCAGATCAAGAAGAGCTTGGAGCAAAGTATTCCAAGCCCTGAAAGAAAATAACCTCCATCCCAGATTGATGTACCCTGCAAAACAGTCACTAGAATTTAATGGAGAAACAAAATGCTTCCATGACAAAGAGGAACTGGGGCAGTTTGTGATCACCAATCCAACCAACCCTACAGAGAATACTGAAGGACATTCTAGAGAGAGAGGGAAAAAAACCCCACGATTTTAGGAACAGTGGCAGAAAGGCCTCAATGAGTTGGGTAAGCAGTAGAACAAAGGAGAAAGCTAGACAAACAAAGGCAGGAAAATAGCACGGCAGAAATGAGGCAGAGAAGGTAACTAGAATCTCTAACATAGATGGCCTTGATACACTATATTGTTAATAGTGCACCAGGATTTAAAACCCACATTACTCACACTACTCTGCTTAGATGGATTATAATCTGTTCCAGTCATTCTACCTGTACTAGATTTGAGGGCACAGAGAGTAATCCCGAAAATAACAGTATATTGTACATTAATCATCCTTAATTTCCTATTAACTTAATCTAAAGCTCTGTAAAACCTACACTGTTTTACCATGACTGATCGTAATTGAATCTGGTTTCTTGGATCACTGTTTTGTGTTGATAGATTTTATTCAAACTGTTATGATTGATAATATCAAGTCTGAGAGTATAGGCAACTGCACTTAAGATGACAAGATCCACTAGAATATCCACTATGGTTTGATTATTACCTGCCTTTGAAGTTTTATTCTGTCTACAATGTTTTACTTTTACTAATATTGTTAGTTACTGCTGTACTCAATTATACTGCTATATTCAATTATGCCTGATGATATAGGCATTCTATTGAAAATAATAAAAAACAACGCAGTAATCATTGTAGATCACCTTATACTGTGGTTTTATACCTCTTTTTGGTTTCATGTTTTTATAGGAATTTGTTTTGTTTTATCTTGTTAAGTTTTGTTTTTCCCTCTAATACAAAAAGGATAGAAATACATGCAAAGATTCATGCATGTGTAGCTGTTTACACTCTCACTGTTTGACTATCTACTTTGTGTGCTTTAATTTTGTAACTTCAACAACTATTTCTAAGGGGACAATATGGAATTTATTAACTAAAAAAAAGTAATAAGAAATGTTTGAGTAATAAAACCCAAAATGTGTAATGGCTATTGTAAAAAAGAGAGGAAAAAAAAGTGTTTTAAAGGATATAACTGCCTGTATGTTTAAGGGTGCAGGATTGATAACCAAATATTACTAAGTTTATGTTTGATCATTGAGCAGAACTGTTTGCAGTCTCTTGGTTTGAATGTCCACTTTCTGTGCTTTAATTCTGTGACTTGAACAACTGTTTCTAAGATGATAGTATGTAATTTTTCATTGTAATTTTTTAGTGTTTATTTTAGTTTATCTCATTTTTTTTGGAATTTTGTATTATTGCTTGCCTTGTTTATTTTTCTTTAAATAAAAAATGCAAAAAAAAAACTCAGAATCTATAAAACACAGTTTACATAGTATTCATACAAGGATCACCAAAATGTAACTAAAACTTAAAAGACACTGAATAAATGATGACACTGAGAGGACATATTTGTTTTGATAATAAAACAAAGCATTAAAATGGTAATTATAGCAGTAAGAATTGGGAGCTAATATGAAATGTATAATATGTGTATTTGGAGCTCCAGAAGAGTAGAAAGAACTTTGTGCAAAAAGTTATTTAAATAAAAATTTTGCAAAATCTACATGTATACATGTACAGCTATATCAAAGCAATCCAAAATGTGCTCAAAGATGATGAAATACTTCCCAATAAAAATTAGAAACAAGAAACATTAAAAGGTGAGAGAAAATAGACATAAGGAACAATGATTTGAATCACTCAATTACAACTATGGCAGCTAGAGAGTAAAATAATATTCTAACTAAAGTTGAAATAATATTCTAAAATTGCTGTATGATAAAACTCTCAAAAGACAACCACAAAATATCAGTAATAAAATAAAGAAATGAAAGGCAATTAAGAGAATTCTTTAACCATAAATCTGATTTTTAAGACAGGCATAAGACTCTTCCTCAGATTAAAGAGAAATTAAACTAAATTGTAGAATCAGCAATAGGAAAGTCTGAATAATGCTTTCATTGCACATTTTTAAAATACATGTGACTTCTTTCAGTGTACACTATGAGAGCACTGTAAACTGTGTTCAGTGTATATGGAGATAATGCATAGCACAAGTATAATGCAAAATTTACTGAGAGTTTTAAAAGTGGCTTACATAGTTTCAAGGTCTTTACCTATTTTATGAAGTTGTACCATATTAATTCTATGTAGACATAGAATATTGATTTGCATATCTTACTTCCAAATAAACTACTGAAATATAACACAGAAAAGTTTCTCAAAAGCCAATAGACAAATTAAGAGGGAATAAAAATAACTTAAAAAACAATCTAAGTAATCTAAAGGAAACAAGGCTATTATTAGATGCAGAGGAATGATAGCAACAAAAAGAAAAAAAGAGAGAGAAGAAAAATATATAATATCATGGTGGACTTGTGTCTATCAGTAAGCACATTTACAGCCTAAACACCTCAATTAAAAGTCTAAAGACTGAATTAGTGAATAAAAAGGTAAAAACTTTCAGTGTGCTTTCCAGTAGGGACACACTTAAAGATCAGAAATTTAAAATACAAGTGTTGGAAAATAATGTACCATACAAATAGCATAAGCCTGCGTTTCTATATTATATCAATTTAAAGAAAACTACATTCCTAATATAAGAAAAATATTTTATAAAAATAAAAGAGAATCATTCATAAAGTTTATATTATAAATATTGTGAGCTCAATAAAAATGAGGCAAAAATTCAAAAATGAATAAATGAATGTAAATAAAAGACTTTTACTGTTTTTCTCTAAGTAACTAGTAAAAGAACTAGAAGAAACTTGATAAAGGTGCAGGCCTAAGTATCTTGATCTAATAGAAATTTATGAATATTATAAAATCAATTTCAGGATCACTGAAAAGACATATTTAATGATGAGTTGCACTGGATTTAAAATGTTGAATATGATGAAAATTGTATTTTAGAAATCTACTCACTTTAATAACAGCAATACAAAGATAGAAAACACAATACTCAAACATTAAATATCATATTTATAATTATATATAAAATTAACCTTTTTGAAATAATATTGAAATTAGATCTATCTTAAATATAAAATTATTCAACTATTACAATTATTGAGTTAAAGAGTTGCTTAAGGGCTGAGATATAGCTCAGCAGCACAGCGCCTGCCTGAGACTTGTTAGAAAAAGTCCAGCCAATTAAAGTTGAAAAAAAATTGGAGATGTAACTCAGAGGTACAAGCACCTGCCAAATGCAAAGTCCTGAGTCTGATTCCTGGTACCAATAAAAAAAAAATTGACAAAGGAGAAGCAAAAATCTATAATCTGTGTGCTCCCTGCTTTAGCTCAGTTGGCTAAGGCCCCACTCCGTAAACGTGAAACATGAGGTTGTGAGTTCCATCCCAGAGGCAGCAAAAAAAAAAAAGAAGAAAAAAGAAAAAACATCTATAATCCCTCTATCAAGGAAATTAAATTGTTTCCCCCAAAATTTTGTTGTAACGAAACTCATACTCATGGTGTATCAAATATTTGAAGAAGAAGAAATAATATAAATTTCACAAAAGAATTTTTCTAGAAAATAGATGAATACAAATAACTTACTAAAACTGCCTTGTTTTAGAAAGGCAGCAAATCTCTAACACCAAAATCTACTGAAAAAATTATATAACCAAAGAGAAAATTACCAACTAGTAACTTCATGAACACAAATAAAAGATTTATAAAAACAATCCTAGTAAACCATATTTAATATATTTAAATGCCAAAGTGCATTACAGCATCAGATTTATCTGAAGACTACAAAGTAGTAGTTGACATTAAAATCTAGTCAACAATATAGTATTTATAGAAGTATTATTTCCTTTTTTGTTTTTTATTTTAAAGAGATTAAAAGAAAACAAAATAACAAAAACAAAACAGTAGAATCAATATAGGATTCTGAAACAAGTAGAAGGAAATTAATACTAGTCACTATATTGCATATTGTTATCATTAAAATAGTGATGCAGAATGCAAGACACAGGCATGAAAACAGATCAAACAATGTAAACAAATAATCACAGTTTCTTTCTCTGAACTAATAGGATCAATGGTGCAATTATCTTAATTATCTTCTTTTCTTCTTTTCTTTTCTTTTCGTTTCTTTTCTTTTCTCTTTTCTTTTCTTTTCTTTTCTTTTCTTTTCTTTTCTTTTCTTTTCTTTTCTTTTCACTTTTCTCTTTTATTTCCCTATCCCAGTTGGTCTTTTCCTTTGAGCAGCTTCACACCCTTTACAACATCTATGGTACCTTGTGAACCTTATTTATTCTTTCAGTTTCTTGTACTAGGGAGATAATACATTGTTTACACATGTGAGTCTGATTTATTTCATTTATGAATATTATCTCCAGCTACAACTTTTTTCATATATTTATTTGCCATTTGTATTTCTTCATCTGCAAAGTGTGTATTCATCTTAGATGAATTGGATTGAATTTTTGAATTTTGGGGGTCTGATTTTTTTACTTCTTTATATGTTCTGGACAGGAGTCTTTTGTCTGAGTGACATCTGGCTAAGATTTTTCCCCAATTTGTGCGTCTTCTTTTCACTCTGTTGGAGATTTCTTTTGAGATGCAAAAACTTTTTAATAAAAGGAGACCCCAGTTGTTGATTCTGTGAAGAAGTATTTCCTGTGAAGTTTCATTTATGTTCATGAACACTCTGCTTACCCCTATGTCTTCCAGCAGATTTAGTGTTTCTGTTTTAATATTTGGATCTTTGATCCATTTTGACTTTAATTTAGTACATGGTAATAGACATGATGCAGTTTTAGTTTTCAGCAAATGGAAAGCAAAATTTTCCAGCACCACTTACTAAAGAGGCTCTCTTTCTTCCAGAGAACTTGTTTGGCTCTTTTGTCAAAGATAAGGTTGCTAAATTTGTTCGTAGTAATGGATGTGTCTTCTAATCTATTCCACTGAACTTCAGATCTGTTGTTTCATTTTGTTTTGCCAGTACCATGCTGATTTTATCACAAAAACTTTGTAGTATAATTTCAAGTCATGGATTGTGATGCCTCCTATCTTGCCTTTGTCTCCCAGGATTGTCTTTGCTATTCTAGGTCTCTTCCCATTCCAAGCGAATTTTAGGAATGATTTCTCTAGATCTGTGAGGTATGCTAATAATATTTTGATTAGAATTGCATTACATCTGTGTAACAATTTTAGGAGAATGGCTATTTTCACAATGTTTATTCTTCCTATCCAGGAACAAAGATTGTCTTTCCGTTTTCTGTAATCTTCTTCAGTGTCTTTTTTCAAAGTACTGTAAGTTTCAGTGTATAGATCTTTTATAGATCTTTTTACTTCTTTTGTTAAACTGATTCCTAAGTATTTTATTTTTTGGATGATAATTTAAAGGGTGTGATTTTCCTAGTTTCCATCTCAGTGAGTTTATTGTTTGTGTATAGGAATGTTATTGACTTTTGAGTATTGATTTTGTACTCAGCTACACTGCTGAATTTGCTTCTTAAGTCTAGAAGTTGGTTTGTAGAGTTTTGGGGGTCTTCTATGTAGAGTATCATATCATCTGTAATTAATGCAAGTTTAACTTCTTCCTTTCCTATCCTTTGTCCTTTTATTTCTCTCTCTTGTCTAGTTGCTCTGGCTAATGTTTCGAGAGCTATATTGAATAAGAGTGGTGATAATGGGCATCCTTGTCTTGTTCCTGATTTTAGGTTGAAAGCTTTCAGTTTTTGTGCATTTAATAAGATGTTAGCTATTGTTTTTTCATATATGGTTTTTATCAAATTAAAGCAAAGATCACTTATTGTGATTTTTTTCTAGGATTTTTTAAATTATGAACTAGTGCTGGACTTTATCAAAAGCTTTTTCTGCATCTATTGAGATGATCAAGTGATTCTTGTCTTTGGCTCTATTGATATGGTGTATTACATTTATTTATTTTCATATTTTGGACCATCCCTGAATTCTTGGGATGAGTTACGCTTCGTTGTATTGTATAATCTTCTTGGTAATTTGATGCATTCTGTTTGCCAGTATTTTATTGGAGACTTTTGCATCTATGTTCATTAGGGAGATTGGCCTGAGATTGTCTTTTTTGGTTGGGTCTTTATCTGGTTTTGGTATTAGGATAACACTTCCAGAAATGAGTTAGGGAGAATTTCTTCCCTTTTAATTTCATTGAAGAGTTTGAGGTGCATTGGCATTAAGTCTTCCCTAAATGTCTTGTACAATTCAGCTGTGAATCCATCAGGACCTGGGTTTTTCTTTGTTGGTAAGGTTCTAATTACATTTTCTGTTTCATTAACTGAAAGTGGGTTATTCAGCATTTTTACATCTTCTTGACCCAGGTTTGTCAATTCATATATTTCTAGGAATCTGTCTATGTCTTCTGTGCCAATGAACCTTTCAAAGTAAAGGTTTTGAAAGTAGGTATAGATGATCTGTATTTTTACATTATCTGTAGTGATTTCACCTTTTTAATTCCTTATTGCATGAATTTGAGTTTTTATTTCCCTTTTTGATAAAGTTGGCTAGAGGCTTATCAATTTTATTTATTCTTTCAAAGAACCAATTATTCAATGCATTAATTCTTTTTATAGTTTTGTTAGTTTCAGTTGTGTAATATCTGTGCTGATTTTTATAATTTCCTCTCCTTTTTTATTTTGGCTTTTGGCTTGACTTGCTCTTCTTTTTCTAGATATTTTAGGTGTAACATCAGGTTGTTTATTTGTGTTCATTCTATTTTCCTGATGTGAGACTTCAATACAATAAATTTTCCTCTGAGAATTGTTTTCATTGTATCCCACAGGTTCGAGAAAGTTGCATTTGCATTTACATTAGTTTGTAGATATTGTTTAATTTCTTCTTTAATTTCCTCTGAGACCCATTGATTATTCAGGAGAGTATTGTTTAATTTCCATGTGCTTATGGAATTTTTTAGCTTTCTTTTGTCATTAATTTCACATATGCATATGTTGCTCCTTTGTTTTGTCATTTTCCTGTACTGTTCTGGTGTAGTTTACTGATCTGGTGTTGGCTGTCTAAAGAGGAGGGAGTCTCCCCAGTTCAGTGGGAGTCATCAGGTGAGCCTTTCCCAGGCCTTTTGTGGTTCACTGAGGCTCCCCAGCTGAATGGGGTTCACTGGGATGACTTTTACCAGTCCTGTGTGGCAAACTAACCCTCCCTGATTGGTTGGGGTCACGGAGCATGGCTTTTCCAGGCCTCCTTTCCAATGCTCCAATGCTCCTCATCTGGCTGGGATGATGGAATAGGGCTTTAGCAGGTCCTTCAGCAGCACTGACACTCCTCAGCTGGGTGAAGGTCACTGGGCACACTTTTACCAGGCCTGGCACAGTGTTCCCAAGCTCCCTGGCTGGTTGGGATCTCATTCTAGGTCCTACCAGGTCCCACACAGCACTGACACTCCCTGACTAGTCAGGGTCAGAGGGCTGGGTCTTATATGGCACACGAAGGCTTCTCAGATGGGTGAAGTCCCCTGAATGAGCCTCTACCAGGTCCTGTGTAGCACACTGACACTTTGCAAATGATTAGGGTCATAAGGCAGGTCTCTACCAGGCCCTGCACTAGAAGTATTATTTTTAATGGTCAAAAAATTGAAACAGTCTAAATGTGCATTGACAAATGAATGGGTCAACAAAATGTGACATATACATACAATGAATTGTTACTCCACCTCAAAAGAGAAGAAAATTCTAATACAGTCTATAACATGGTTAAGTCAACAATATATATATTTGGTACCAGGGATTGAGCTCAGGGATCTTGCACTTTCCAGGCAGGTGCTTATGCCACTGAGAAATATCCCTGGCCCAAGCAACAAAATATTAAAAATAAAATATTTTTAATGCTTTTAATGAAACATTAACATATTCAAATTAGTTCTATTTAATATACAGCAATGAAAATAAAGTGGTTTTATTTTATTTATTTATTTGTTTATTTATTTATTTATTGGTACCAAAGCTCAAACTCATGATATAATGCTTACCAGGCAGGCTCTTATGCCGCTAAGCTAAATCCCCCACCCTAATAGAGTGATTTTAAAACTTGACTATAATAGCAACAAAATCGTTAAACTACTCAGATAGTTTACAGAGACCATATGACAAGGTTCCTGGAAAGATAAACAAAAAAATAACTCAATTTTCCTGAAAAAAAATATGACTTATATTACATATGTAAAATATATATTATATAGCCAAACATGATTAAACTAAACCTGATACTTTCTTACTTCATATGCAAATGTCAGTAAATTTTATCTAAAAATAAAAAGAGAAACTAAAGTTTTATATCAGAGACTATATTTATGATTTTAAAGATGAATATTGTAAACTAAAGCACTAATAATTTGGCATTTCATTAAAATTAAGAGCATGTTTGGCTCCTTGGTCAATGATAAGGTGAATGAGTGTGTTTGGAGTTGTATCTGCATCTTGTGTTTTGTTCCACTGATCTCCAGGAAGCTCATTTTTCCCCCCCAATACCATGCTGACTTTATTATAGCTCTTACAGTAAGTTGTTAGGTATGGGATTGTGATGCTCACAGATTTGCCTTTGTTTCCCATTTGGCTGTTCTAGGTCTCTTCTAATTGAAAATGAATTTTAAATATTTTTTCTAGGTCTGTGAGCTGTGCTAATGGTATTTTGATTGAGATTGCATTAAAACTCTAGCAGCTTTGAGAGTATGATCATTTTAACTATGTTGGTTCTTCCTACTCAAAAGCAAGAGATATTTTTCCATTTTTTGATACTTTCTTGTATCTCCTTTTTTAGGGTACTATAGTTAATCTCTTTAATAAATGGTGCTCAAGAAATTGACTTTCTAGATGCCAAAGAGTAAAACTAGACCCAATAAACTAAAGTTTAATGGATCAAAGATCTAAATATTAAAATAGAAACACTAAATTTGCAGGAAGAGAAAATAGGCAGAAATCTTGAATACATTGGTGTAGGTAGAGACTTGAACATAAGCCAGACCACACAGGAAATACTATAAACAATCAACAAATGGATCTTAATCTATTAAAATGCTTTTAAACAACAAAACAAATCACCAATAGAGTGAAAAGACATCCCACAGACTGGGAAAAAATTGTAGCAAGTTGTCCCTGAGACAAAGAACTTATATCTACAGTATATAAAGAATTGAAAAAAAATCAGACTCTCCAAATTCAAAGACTTAATCCAACAATGGGCTTCTGAGATTGACACAGATGAAGAAACACAAATAGCAAATAAATACATGAAAATATGTTCAACATTACTGGTCAGTCAGGAGATGCAAATTAAAACAACACTGATATTTCATCTCACTCCAGAAAAAATGGCTATCATCAAAAAAATCAACTGATAATGAAGCTGGTGGGTTGTGGGGAAGAAGGAACTTGAAGATTCCTTAAAAAACTAAGATTAGAGGTTCCATTCAAGCAGTTATTCCTCTTCTACATATCTTCCCAGAATTAAGAAGATCATACAACAGTGATATATGTGTACCCATGTTTATAGCAGTACATTCTTAATAGCTAAATCTTGATAACAACCAAAATGCCCATCAAATGAAGAAAGCATAAAAAAGATGTGACATTCTTATGCAATGGAGTACTATTAAGCCATAAAGAAGTGTAAATTGGAGATTTTTATATGTAGATGAATGCAACTATCGATCATACTCATAAGTGAAATAGATTAGACCTATATGTGTAAACATCATATTGTCTCAGAAGTGTGAGAAATTGAATGAGTAAATAAGATCCAAAATTTACAATTTTGAATTGTGAAGAAACTCTTCAAAAGCAAAGACAAACTGTGATGGGGGAAATAGGAAAAGAAGGGAAAAAGAAAAAATATATTTATACATAAGATAGTTAAGATAGTTATACAGTTAGTTTCCAATATTTCATTGAAAAGAAAGGTTTGTGCCATTATTTGGATAAGATACCATGCTTACATCTTGTACTCTGAATAATTACTATGAAGACAACAATATGAAATGTATTATTTATTATAACTCTCCTACTAACCAGTTTTGAAACTCTCTTCATTGTTATTTTCATTTTTTTCTCTTTAAAATATGAATGAAAATAAAATAAAATTAAGAATGGCTTTTAACTGAAAGACATGAAGATTGTGAGGAAAATTCATTGATTGGGAGAAGATAGTTATAGTACATATTGTTGAGGGAGGGTTAATGTCCAAATTATATAAAGATAACTTAAAAATAAATAAATATAATAATTCAAAAGTGACCAAAATTATGAATCAATATTTATTGAAAGAGGGCACATGATTGGCCAATAAATATTTGTAAGATTCTGAAAACAATAAATGAAATAAATATTTAAGATAATGCATTATTTCTCACTTAGGGTAGGTAAAATTTTAAGAAAGATAACATATAAGTAGATGATACAAAAAGCATTATATATTTCTAGGATTAATGTTAACTGGGGTAATTATTTTGGAAATTTGTGTCATGTGTTACAGTGAAGTTTAAAATGATCAAAATATTCCACTCCTGAGTGCAATTACTATGTATATCTTCCAGCAGAAATTCATCAGATTGTGCATATCATATTTTATAATAGTAAGAAAATTAGAAATAACTAACATGCCCATAATGAAGGCAAGAAAATAAGTTGTCATACATTCAAACAATGTACTACTATGAAACAGAAACAAGAAATAAAACTGAAACAGATAAATAAATCTCATAAACATGTTTGAAAACTGCAAAAGAATGATTCATAAAAGACTAATATTCTATGAAGTTCTAATGCCCATTTTTTAAAGCTTTATAAAACACTTCAAAATTGAATAACATACTTTAAGGAATATGTACGTACATGTATAAGGGAATAAAAATATAAAAATTTAATTCAGAAGAAAAGGAAAAGTAAATACATCGTGATAGGCTCCTTTAGAGGTGCATAAGTTATTATTAGTATTGTATTTGTTAAGATGAGCAATATTTAGATGAGCGTTCATTCTATTACTACTCTTTATAATATAGATAAACCTCATCTCTCAAATAAAAGAAAAATACTAAGGCCAGCTTCTGTCTCTTGTGTATTGGCACAGTTGTTAATCATTTTCCAATCATCATACATCTTCTGTTTATTTCACATAACAAGCTCTACTAAAAGATGTTTCTCCTGAGAGAGAGAAAATAATTTAATATCTCTGTGGTTACCATACCATTACAGACGATGCTAATTTTAACACCATGTAAAAATAATGTACAAAATTCTTGTCCCATTTTATTTCTACCATAGTGGAATAAAAGAATTTTTTCATTTCATTTCATTTCTAGAAATTAATTGCTCACATATCTTTCCACATCAGGTGGGCAGCAGATACGATGCATGCTGTTCATAATTGAACACAGGAGGACTGACATCTTTGGATGCATCTCTCCCTTGTGAGTACCTGCAGGTTGAGAATAACTCAGTATCACCACAGAAAAAAATAAAATACAAAACATTTTGAAGTTCTACCTTAGTTTCCTTTTCTAGGGCTAATTTCTCAATGCAAATCAAAGTCGCTTGTTCAAATGATAGATTAATTGTGAACATCACATATCCTTTCTGCCTGATCATTGATCACAGAATACACATTATGGCTTTACTTGTTTGATAAGCAAGACAAAATTTGACACCAGTAATATTTATTTATCTGGAGACGTGCTTTCTAAGAGAAGCAGCAGGCTCTGAATGATGATAAAGAATGTGATAGCGTAGATTTATGACAAGCTCAGTTTATCAATACTATGCAACAGTTGGGAAAGAGAAAATTATATCCACGGGATCAATTTTATATTTTCTTATATTTATTTGAATTGACAACTCATGTGTTAATTCTTTTGGTAATTCTTAAAAATTTCAATTCAGATACTTTATTCTTGTCACTATAGTTGCTCTGATGACATTAGGGACAACTAAAATCTTTCATGTTAAATGCTTCAACATTCTTTTAACATGTATGACTCTAATATAAATAGAAAGATCCTCTTATTAGTACTAGTTTTTAGCATATCTTTCTTGCCTGGTAAAGAAATAATGTTCCTATGTATTTACATAGGCATAAAATAGAAAATACAAAAAATTAATATTTAGTTAGGAGCTTACTTGGTGTAAACAGTGCTACATCAATATGCATTTGACTCTGCATTTAGGATCTGACGGTATCTGTCTAGTGATATGAAAGAGAAACACCTTTGAAAGAACATGTTTTCAGGCATGTCCAACATAGGGGCTTTCCTGGGCCACACTGAGTAAAGAGTAATTGTCTTGGGCTTTGTAAAAAATATACAGTAAATCCTAAACATATGAATATTTGAGTTTCAAAGTTTCACAAATATGAACAGACGTCACATTATGAGCATTTATACGTGCGAACAAATCATGAAAGTAGCCCACATGTCTACCAGATAATGTCACAGTTGTGCTGCTGTGTGTCCACTGTATAATGTGACAGTTTACAGCAGTACAGTGTTTAGTGAGAGCCCAGGATGTCTGGAAGCAAGAGGCAAAGCAGCAGTGATGGGGAATGTATGCTAGGAAGCACAAAGCAATGTATTTTGTATATCTGTATTAAAGGTGTAAGATTTACTTTGTTGGACTTATGAACAAATCCAACTTACAAACATTCCCCTGGAAAAGAACTCATTTGCAAGTCAGAGATTTAACTAGGTGATATAACTAGGTAACAAAACTGCTTTTATTTGTAAAGATTTGTTATAACATATTTATTTTTAAAAAGCACAGGTAGGGCACACTTGCCTTCCTTTAGTTACTATACAATAATAGATCAACAATGTGACTCTTTTGTCTTTTGTTCAATTATATTAATAATATCACAGAATGAAAGAAGCATATACATTTTCAATGTTGGAGAAATTCTAAGAAACTTAAAAAAATGCACAAACCTAAACTAAATGAATTTAGCAAGGTTCTAGTATTCTAGCCTAGTATACAAAAACTACTTGTAATTAAAAACCAGTTGGAACAAATGCATGGAAAAACTAATAGCATTGATAAGTAGGAGCAAAAATATTAAATACTTGAAAATAAAGTTAATGTAATATATATATATATATATATATATATATATATATATAATGTGTATACTTAAAACTACAAGCAGCCTATATATCCATCAACAGAGGAATGGGAAAGAAAATGAGACATTTGTATATGACATAGTATTACTCTACCATATGGAAGAATAAATTTGAGTCAATGTGGGAAAATGGATATACCTAGAGACCATAATTTTAACTGAAATAAATTAGGCACATAGATTAAATAACACATGGTTTCCTCTTACATGAGAAACTAAAAATATTAAATAAAGGGCAAAATAAAAGAGGGGAGGAAGTATGGAAATAGAGTTTTTGCATAAGAGAAGGGGCTCAAGAGATGAAGAAAGGGTAGAAGTAGGAGAGGAGAAAAGTTGAAAAATTTAAGATGTGTTATATGCGTGTATGCATGTACCAACTCCGTACAAGTAATATAATCATTATGCACTACACACATATACCAATAAGAAAAGAAACAAGGAAAACAAATTAAACAAAAATAATACTATCAAATACTGCTGAAATAAATAAAAGACCAGGATAAGTTGATATATAATATTTATGAATAAAATATTTACTATTGATACTTAGACATTGATTCAATATACATATATATATATATATTCAACAAAAGTCTAGTCTGCTTTCTTTGTAGAAAATAAAGTACTAATTACATAAATGATATGAACTTGAAAACCAACAAAAAATCCCAAACTATACCTATAGACCCCCAGAAATCAGAAAAAGAATCAAGAAAGGAAAATGTGAGAGATTTGACAATATAGTCCTAAAAATTCACATAAAATAATGATCATCAGACAGTTTAAATATTAGTGTATATGCAAGCAAATTGATCAAAGTAGCATAACTGAGGGTTCAGAAATATATATTCCATCCATAAATTTTCACACTTAATTCAATAGGAGAAAGAATAGTACTTTGAACTAATGTTTGAAAAGAAATTCAGTATATATTTAAAAAAGAAAAATGATTTAAATTCTTGTCTCACATTATAAGCAAAAATTTTAAGGCATCACAGACCTAAATGTAAAAGCTAAAATTATAAAATTTGTATAAAAATATATGAGAACATATTTGTAACTGGAAATAAGCAGTAGTTTTTATTAGTGCCTGTTTGCAGTGCATGATGTGTGCATTTGTCTTGGTGAGTGGGTACATTACAAAATACAGAAACTGTATCATAGTTTCTCTTTTTTAGTCCCTTTCCCAGTTACTGCCTCTCTCCACCTCTCCTTTTTCATTCCTGTTGTTATTATTATTCTTAGCTAATGTTTATGACATGTAATGCTTATTTTCATTGAGGCTATAAGTTCCTGCACATGGTGTATTTTAATTCTACCTGCTTCTCCTTCCCTTCCTCCTCTTCTCTTCACCCTCGGTGTCCTAGAACACTTCCCATCTACAAAAGATCTATCTCCTTGATTCCCTCTATTCATCCTTTATTACGTTTTTGTTGTACTTTGCCTTATGCAAATGAGATATACCATATAACATTTAAACATACCATATAACATAATACATTTATGACTGGTTTATTTCACTAAACAAATGTTTTTCAGATGTATCCATTTTTCTCAAATTTATCTTTTTTCAAAGTAGTTTTCCTTTATATATAGACATCACATTTTCTTTATTCATTCATCTATTTATAGGTATGCTGGCTGCTTCCAGGATTTAGCTATTATTAATTGTGCTACTATAAACTTCATATGTATCTATTGCTGTAGTATGATGCTTTAGATACCTAGAAGGGGACTAGCTAGCTCATACTGCTTCCACTTCCACTAATCCCATTTGATTGGGTTAGACTCCATCACCAGTTGGTATTCTACTGCTTATAACAGCATCAACAGATCCAGAACACATCACTCATAAACATTAAAACTCATTTTGATAATTTCACTCTTTTTTCAATATCCTTTAGAGAAAATAGGAGTACAAACAATATTTGAATTATTTTTACAACTGAGGTAAAAGGCTAGTGTTGAAAGAATTAGAGAGAATATTTGCGTAGGCAGAAAGAGGTACCCAGATGGTGGAAGTATATTTAGAGGTTGAGAGAAAGAACTGTGAGATTGTCAGTACCTATAAAAATATCTTTAGGAGATTTTGTTTGGATGCTCTAAGGCCAATTTTGTTAAAGGTTACCCTGAGCATGCCCTTAAATGACATTTTTCATCTTATAACCCAAGTTAATTTTTATATTCTAATGCAGCTACTTAAACCTCTGTTATATTTACGCTGCTTGATATGTGGAGAGAAGGAAGCAAAAGTCAAGGAAGCAAGGAAATGAAAGAAAGAAGTCAAAGGATGAGGAAGGTCGAGCATCAGAAGATGGGAGAGAAGAAATACTCAAATAGCAATCAAAGGGGTAAAAATCTTTAAACTTAAGAATATACCAATATTCAACCAATATCAAAAAAGAAAGAAGAATCAAAAGAAAAAAAAGTGAAAACAGGAAATATAAAAATAACGACAAAAAAAAAGACCCAAATCCAATAAAGTAGCCAGGTTACTTTAACTGCAACTACTGAAATAACTATAGAAATAAGAATAAAAACCTTCTCACATTTGTTATAACATTAAGTTGGAGTTTTTACTCAGTCCTCTCTACAAAGACATCACTGCCTGATTTCAAGTGGCCAGTCATTGTCAGTCGGTGAGTCACACAGTCGCCCGCCCTAAGCCCGAGGGCTGTTGCTCACTCCAAACTTTTCTCAAGTGTTATCTGTGCTCTGAGCATGATTCCTTGCAAACATCGATGAATCTAAGCACCTTACTCACTTTGGGAGAGGTAAGTATCATGAATGTCTCTGTGTTCTTTCCTTCACAGTATTTTCTTGCCTAAATAAAGCTCCAAACCTCTGGTCTAGGTGCTGTTCACTTCCTACCAGCAGATATCTGTCTGTCTCAGCCTGTCTTGCAAAACCTACTGGCAATCCCAGGCTAGGCTATGAGTCCCTCTTTGCCGATGTGGGAGAGTTAGCAGTCCCACTGTCTCAAGTCTGTCTGATTTTTGGAGAAACTGTACCAGAGAACTCACTCTCTTCTAACTCTGTTCTTGGAACCTGCTCTGCCTATCTGTTGTGATAATTCTTTTCCCTGACCTTCCCACTGCCTTGGGTAAGGTGTTGAATATTCCACACACAGCACTCTCACTAGGAGTGGAAGGCGCTGTGACTAATCATTGTTACTATTTGTTTTTTCCACTTTGAACAAGACTCCCCTCTCCCAAATGTCCTGCTGCCCACTGGTGCTTGTGCATTAATTTTGCATAACATGCTGGTACATTCTATGGTGCAATTTATTCTATCTTTGGCTTCTCTGAATCCCCCAGGTTATATATGTCTCACTTCACTATACCCATTGGGAGGATATGTGATTGTGAGTATAATCAATCTAATGTATCCTTCACGGAGGGACTAACTTCCACCTTTACATCCTCTAGCAAGAAGTCATGTATATCTGATCTGAGATGGGGGGTAGATGCCATAAATAATCCGGTTTCTCTCCATACCCAGCTGGATTTTCTTTTCATTTATCCTCTTATAACAGATGTTATTTTTCATCCTGGTCTCAGGGTAATTGCTTTTCTCCAGCACCAATTCAGAGATCCTCACCCACACGGTCACCCTATGTTAATCATCTTCACTCCAAAATCTTGGTAATTTTCTTAAGTTCAAAAGGAACTATAGTTAAATTTATGAGGTCTTGATTGAAATGCACTAACTATAATGTTGTTTTTAAAATGAGTGGAAAACGTCTTTTTAAAAACGATTATTACGATAAATTTTAAGATATGATAATGACATTATGGTTATGTAAAAATAGCATCCTTTTTTTCAGGAATGCATGCTGACCTACTTATGAGTGGAATGGTGTCTTAAATATGCCTTACTCATGGAAAAAAAATCAGAGAATAGATAAAATATGGCATTAAAATGTTGATAGCTACTGAGTTAGGTGATAGTCACTTGAGAATTCATTATATTAATACTTCATTTTATAGACATTGGAAATTTTTCATTATGAAGTTTAAAAAGTTAAGCATTAATGCTATAAGTATTGGTCTGTTACTGTTTTTATATCTTGAGAAATAAAATTTATCCTTGAGTGTATCATGTGAAAAAATATTTTTAAAATCTTAAAGCAAGATTCTCTTCTACATCATAACCTTTCATATAAACTAAGAGTTCATTAACTCTAGTAATATAACTAATTAAATGAATACACTATTGAATAATTGAATGATTTACTGTTGCCTCGAAATTATTTTCCTCCTAACAAACAACCCATAATGTATGTTTTATTTTCCATCTATATAAAATATTTCATGAGAATTGTACATGCTTTTGTATTCAAACTAAATATATTTAAGTTATGAAGTTTGTGTAATTTGGTGGTTCTGATATATACCATAAAAGATATCTGTCCTGTTATATAAGCATCCTTAAAAAACTGGCTTAAAATAAGGAGCTTGTTGATTCCAGGAACCTCAAATCAAGGTAGAAGATAGAAAAAAGGAAAGATTGAAAGAAAGTTCATTAAGCCAGATGTGGTAGCTCACGCCTGTAATCCCAGCACTCAGGAGGCTGAGGCAGGAGGATCATTGTGAGTTCGAGACCAGCCTGAGCTATAAAGTGAGCTCAAGGCCAGCCTGAACTGCATAGCGAGACCCTGTCTCAGAAAGACAAAAAAAAGAAAAAAGAAAAGAAAAAGAAAGAAAGAAAGTTCATTATTCATTCTCTAGATCCTTGCTGCATGCAGTTGATACTGAGTATAGACAGGGCCTCTGATAATCACAAAGAATGCCTGATTGAATTTTCCTTCAAAGTATAGGAACTTTTTCTACTGACTTTTCTTTCCATCAGGTGAAGATTGCCTGAGTCATTTATTTTACCCTCCAATCTCTCTTTTCTTGCACTTACAGGCTATGTGTGTGCATTCTGAAATAGATGCTGTGGCTCCTGAGAAAGTTCTGAGGCAGAAAAAACAGACTGTTTCTGGATGTTTTGTGAGGAAAAGGTCACAATCTATCAGCACTGTGACTGACATAAAACTGAGCAGAGGTTGGCCTAGGGTTTCAGTCTGGTGATAAGAGGGCTTGTTTACCACATATAAGGCCCTAAGTTTGATCTTCAGCACCGCCAAAATATAAAATAGAAAGAAAAAATGATAGGAGTAGAGGGCTAAAGATGTAGAACAACAAAAGCAAATATTATGGAAAATACGTCAGTGTTTTCACTTTGTCTGTTCCATATGGGAAGAAGTCTTCCAGTGTTTGGGCTGACTGTAAGAAAAGACAACACTGTTCTCAAGAATATGCTTGAGTTAGTAATTTGAGTATTTCCCTGTTTCTCACACACTGCTAAGTACGTTTATTATTATTCAATTGTTTTATGTCTCTGGCTATAAAATAATGAATGCTTTCTATATATAGGAAACAGTACTAGAAAAATACATTTTCTTGAACATTACAACAACTTTGAAAAGTAGATGTAAAAAGTAGTTGTTCCTACAATCTACATATAATCTATGGATATATGGAGGGAAAATTGCTTGTTTGAAACTATAGCAAGTAATGAAGTACTTGTCATTCTAAATCCCTTATTTTTCCAGTTTCTTTTCTTCATATTTTTTTCTTCATATTTTTTTGCCTTAGACTTTTGAACAGATATTTGCAGTAACTCCAATGTGCCAGAGAACAGGCAGATGAAAAAGAATAATGTCCTGGATGAAACTCTCCAAAGAAATTTTGTCAATTGTTTCTGCAGCTTTGCTTTGGGTTTAATTTCTCTCTTCCCATAGCTATAAAATCTACTTCTGTGACCATAACGAAACATTGGGTTTCTCTGCACTCTTAATTTATTTTAGAGGGATAAAAATACCATTGATGGAGCACCTGTAATAAACACCTGCCTAAGTGCAGAGAACTGGTAAACCAGGTCACTCCAATGTGCATGCTAATAAGCCTTCTGAAATACTATCCATAGCTTCAGCAGGAACAGAAAAAGCATTTAATATTTCCCTTTTCACTCATTCTCAGCAAGCAATTATTGCTAAACCTTTTCTGCTTGTACTTTTTTCTTCCAATGGGCTAAAACATATACAAATAATCTTTTTAATTGTTCATGAGAACTTATATTACATTTTCCTCTTAAGATGAGACCTTCGTTCTTTTAATCAGCAGTTCTTTGGAATCTAATAGAAAAAGAAAGTATCAGTATTAACATACTGCATAAGGTTTTATTCTTTTTCAAAATTTAATAGAAGGGAAAATTTAAACTGAAGTGATTTCAGAATTTAATTTAAAGAATCATTTTTCTTTTTAATCTAATTAGAATTTTAAAATGGTTTTTTATATCAAAGATAAGATATCTGCCCTCTCCTTTGTAATAGCCATTGAGAATTCTGATTCTGTAAAATATCAGACATGAATGTACAAAATTGTGCCATTATGCTTTCTCTCTCTGTTATTTTCTCTTTCTTATACAAAATAAGAATTCTTGCTCTAAAAATGTGAAAAAAGAGTGAGGAGTGAAATTCACAAAATCTGATTAGATTACAGTATGGTTGTAGCTTGTGGATTGTGAACAGATGGAATAATGAAAGACTAGATTTTATCTGATAAAAGTCTCTTTATTAGAAGATGATGGAATTGATTAATGATAAGAGATTATAATGATCACCTCCATTACCCCAGCTTCAAAGTCTCCCCAGTATGTGGCCTTATTAAATACTCTTGTCTAAATTTACTCCCCTTCTATCTAACCTCTTAATATTTTTGTACATTATATATTTATTTGGTTATTTTTGTACCTCCAGTTATAAGAATGCATTTTGTGGGCAAAGGATTTCTTTATTTCATTCAATGCTATAAGCCTATGCCTAAAGACATAGCAGACACACAGATGTTTGTTGAATGAATGAATGGAGTGAAAAATTTAAGAGAAATTTCCAGGAGAATAAAATGGGAATATCTGAAGTAGATATTGAACAATTAGTAGAGCTTCTATAACTGTATGAGATTCTTAAGGAAAGACTTCATGTCAGGTCACTGAACCCCAGTCCTATGAAATTTTCTCAGTGATCTTACTCTTTTGAAATTGAAAGCATTATCTAACTTTGGGGCTGAAGACATTTTTCTGCCTTCTAATGACAGAAGCTTTTTCTTCCTTTCTTACAGCTATGATGAATTTTTGCTTGTTCTCTGTTCCTTGGAAACTTTACCTCCTTTCCCTAGTGACATAAATCTTCTTTTCTGTAGGAACTGAACATTCTCTGGCTTTTTTATTGTTTCTTTCTCTTGATTGTCTGGTGAAGTCTGTGATATGGATTTGTCAGTAAATGCAAACTCCCTTTGTGTCTGTGGGTCCATGATCCGGCCTGTGGACCAATGCGTGGGTTTTCCCCTAGAGGAAGGAAAACGGGGCAGGGGCAGGGTGAAGAGAGAGAGATGGAGGCAAGTTGAAGTTTCCCAATCAAACCTCATTTATTGAACAATGTTCCTGGCTTATAAAGAAGCGGGGGCGGGAAGTTACGGATGGGTCGCTGTCATTTCCTGGGTGGGGTGAGAGGATCCTGGGAAATGTAGGCCGACGCACTGGACGCCCACAGGAGGGAGAGATGGAGTGGCAGCCATGAAGCTATCATGCTGCTCCCTACATTTCCTCCCTTATCACTTTATAAGAGTATGGCAGGCCCTGTGAGGACAGCGCCTGTCTTAGGTCAAGGACTCTTCATATGAACCCAACCAGGCCTTACCCATCATGGGCCTGCAGGACAGCAATTGGTCCTCTGCCTGTCTTAGGTGGCCGGTGGCGTAACATATGTGTCCTAGTTGCCCGTCTCTGGCTGCCTGTCCAGTGTCTCAGGGCAGTTGGCTCACACATCATTACATGGGCCATTTTTAGAGGTTGTTTCCCTCCAAGTTTCTTGATCTGCCATCTCCAATTGATGATAATGTACCTGAATGGGCTTGGCCATGAATGCATCAAGCCTATTTTTAAGGAGTGTCATGATCCTTTGGAAAATGCAGGGGCCAACAGTTAGGAATAACAGTAAAGTGGCTAGTGGGCCTAATAAGGGGGCAATGTAAGGAAAAAGGCCTCCCCACATGGAAGAGAGGGAGGTTTTTCTGAGGTGGTCTCTTTTCAAACCACCTTTTGATTATCCCAGCGAGCGATGGTCCACTGCCAGGGTTGATGGGGATTGTCATCCGTTAAGTGTAGTTGTGTCAGGAGTCTGACAATGGACATAAGGCTTTGGGAGGTTGTATCATCTGTAAGAGAACACAGGGGGTTGTGCCTCAGGAAAGAATATTATTCCTGGGCATCAATAATGTTTTTGATGAAGGGCTATCTATTTGTTTTATGAGGCGTTCAGGTAGCCATCTAGCCTCCTTTTCTTGTTTGGAGTAAACACAGACTGAGCCTCGTCCCCAGATAAGAACAGGGTCGGGGCCATTCCAGGTGTTAGTTAGCAGATCCTTCCATAATACCAAGGCAAACTGTGTTTGTGTATGCCAAAAGCGAGATGCCATGGAGCAGCCTGAAATGTCTAAGGATAAAAAGTTCAAAATAAATAGAGCATGTGAAAGGATATTTCTGGGGGATCCTCGAGTAGGATACCATGTTCCCCCTTTTATCTATAGTGGACTTAAGAGAACGATGTGCATGTTCAACAATGTCCTGTCCTTGAGGATTGTAAGGTATACCTGTAGTATGAAGAATATTAAGGCACTTGCAAAATTGAGTGAAGGAGGCACTTGTATAGCCGGGGCCATTGTCAGTCTTGAGTTGTTGAGGGCATCCCAGAACAGAGACGGCTGACAGCATGTGAGCTATAATATGTCTACTAGTTTTTCTAGTTTGAAGGGTGGCAAAGATGAAGCCACTATATGTGTAACATTGTAAGGTTTGATCTTTATGTTTTCCTGTCAAGAGGATATTATCCATATAATGAAGAATATATATATTTGGCCAATGATCTCTAACTGGTTGTAAGGCAGTGGCCACAAAAGCCTGGCACAGTGTAGGGGAGTTGGCCATTCCCTGAGGGAGAACGCGCATTTAAAATATTTGCCATTATTAGTTTTTCTTCCTTGTTTGTGTGGGAGAAGAACCTCCTTTACAGTTGCAGCCATAGCTAGGCCCCGATGGTAGACCAGGCCCATATCAGCGCACAGGCGGATGCAGCCCGAGAGGTCCTCCCTCTCCCTGTGTGGCCCGATTGCAGCCTGGCAGGCGGATGTTGCATTTTATAAGCCAATTGTTTGATTAGGGCAGAATTACTCTCAGGGGAGCCAAAAAGGCACTCGGCTGCCTGTAAGAGGCGATCAACAAAATCACAGAAGGGTTCTTCTGGTCTCTGTCTAATATTGGTAAGAGAAGAGGTAACTTCCCCACTAGGGGGAAGCTTTCTCCATGCCCTGTAGGCAGCTGCATTAATCTGTGAGAAGAGGCCAGGGTCATATTGCATTTGGGCTTCTTTAGAATTAAAGTCTCCAGTTCCCGCTAACATGGGGAAGGTCCAAGGATTTTGTTGTCTATTGGCATTGTCTCTTGCTATAAGTTCACATTGGTCCTTGAATTCAGATTTCCAAAGTAAATAGTGGCCTCCAGATAGAGAGGCTTTAGCTAAATCTTTCCACTCA
>PVLA01007836.1:0-16219 GCA_004027455.1 Hydrochoerus hydrochaeris
AACCTGACCAGGCCTCAGGGACTTAGCACCGAGCTGCACCCCCAGCCCTTGTTAAATTCTGAAACAGTCACCAAGTTGTCCAGCCTGGTCTCCAGTGTGCAGTCCTGCCTCAGCCTCCCCAGGGCTGGTATTACTGGGCTACATGCACCCTCACACGCAAATTCTATCTTTTTTTGTTTTGTTTTAATTTGCAACTGTTTATTTTCCCAACAGGGTGCTACTAAACAAAAGGGAAGAGGACTCAGCTGGGCGTGGTGGCCCAGGCCTGTGATCCCAGCACTCAGGAAGCTGAGGCAGGAAGGTCACCACGTTTGAGTCCAGCCTGGGATACATAGGGAGACCCTGTCTCCAAACAAAAACAAAGAGCAAAAAAGGGAAGGAGGGTCAAAGAGATGAAGGAATGACAAAGGGCAGGGGAAGGAGATGAAAAAAGAATTAAGGGCCTTTATATCCGTGTACTCAGTTCCACCGGAGGAATGTGACCGCTGTGTACCGCGGTCATGTACTAATAAGAAATAAAAATTAAAATAAACTGATAAGAGCAGATTTTTCCAGAGCAGCTGAAACCACTTTATCTCTCCTTCAAAGCTGCACAAGGACCTTTGGCTCCAGCCCGCCCTCCCCAGCAATTTGCTTTCTGGGTCTGGGGGGGTGGGGGTGGGTGGGTGGTTGGTTTGTGTTGGGCGGCCGCCATCGCCATCGCAAGGCCTGTGAAGTGCACCTCGCTCCGCTTTTTTGTAAGGGAGGTGGGTGGCCTTTCTCCACAGGGGCGTGGATGTCTGCCAGTCTCTAGGTGCCCAATTCCAGGGCTTATCTTCTGGGCAACAAGCCCCACTGATAATAGAGCTATTTTTAGTCTCAGAGCTGAGGAAAAAAAGGTTTAAGAACCCCCCCCCCAAGGTCAAAGGTAGGCTGCACAGCCCTAAACGGAACATATTTTGTTGACACACAGTTTCACTGTGTAATCCTCCAACTCGCAGGGATCCTCCTGCCTCAGCCTCCAGAGTGCCAGGAATCGTAGGCACGCGCTACCACGCCTGAGTTCCGTGCATGTTTTAATTGACACCCATATAATGCTTAACTGAATACCAGGCACCATTCTCATTTGATCTGCACGCCGATTCTGAGGTCCGCCCTATTCTGGTAAGACACAGAGAGGTGAAGCAACCAACTCAGAGTAACACAGGAAGCGGTAAAGCAGTGATTGAAATCCAATCTGTCTGACTGCAGATTTCAGTTTGCTCGCAGGATTTACTTAGGTGTGTTGTATGTATGCCATGGAGAACGACAGCTCCATAAGCAGCAGTCGCCTGCATCGCCTCTAAAATTCCACCCCGTACGAACCCCATAGAGGACCCTGGGAAACAAACTGCGCCCAGGTCGTTCGCACAGCAGCTCTCCAAGTTGCGCAGGCGCATCACACAGGCCTCGGACACTCCCCTTTCTTCGCTAATTGGTCATCACCGATGACTGACGGATGACTGACGCAGGCGCATCAGGCTAGACTCGGGCAACCTCCGCACACACACACACACACACCCCTCCCTGTGCTGATTGGCCATCTCTAATGCCTGACGGAGACAGTAGCCAATGAAACCTAGGTTTTCTGGGTAGGGGCGGGCCTCACGGACAGGCAAATTTGCGCGGGTTTGGTGCTGGTGTAGTCATGGCGGCTTTTCGCGATATTGAGGAGGTGAGCCAGGGGCTGCTAAGTCTACTGGGGACCAACCATGCCCAGGCACAGCAGCGACGGCTCCTGAGACGCCACGAGCAGATCCTGGAGCTGCTGCTGGAGATGCAGAATGGCGCCGAGCAGCGACTGCGAGGTGAGGGCCTGGGCGAAGGCGCGGGGCCACCTCACATCGGGTTTAGAGGTGTTTGTAGGAGTCGGACCCCGCCATGTAGTCTCAGTGAGCAAGAGCCGGACTTTGGGGGTCGAACTGGGACTCGAGAATTAGGGCCACCACGGATGGACTGTAGGAGTGGAGGTGAATTCTTAACCTCCCTTGCCTCAGTTTCCTTAGCTGTCAGAAGCCCGAGCCTTCCTCCTGAGGTTGCTAGAGGTGTTCCAGAACACTCGATGTGAGCCTGGCTCTGGGTGGCATCAGGGGACAAAACAGACAGAATCGTTGGGCATGGGATTACATGCCTGTGATCCCAGCACCGGGAGGCTGAGGCAGGAGGATCGCTGCGAGGTCGAGGCCAGCCCGGGCTCCATACATAGTAAGACCCTGTCTCAAAAAAGCAGAAACCCTGGGGGAGCAAGGGAGGCAAGGCTGTGATGAGAATTTAAGGCAGTGGCGTGGGTAAAGGACCTCACTTCGGGCAGAGAATGCGGGATAAATAATTCCATTTTCATTGGCTGCAAGACACACTGAACGGGAAACAAAGACAGAAGTAATAATAATTAATAATTATTACCCTGGCGGTGGATGTGGAACCTAGAGCCTCTCACGTGCTAGGTATGTGCTGGACTACTGAGCTGCGTCAGGCTAACACAGATGCTCTGTGCGTTGCCCAGACTGGCCTCACACCTGTGACCCTCCTGCTTCAGCCTCCCGAGTTCAGGGAGGATAGGTGCCTGCCACCACACCACACGTGGCTTTTTATTTTGAGACAGGGACTCACTAGCTAATTCAACGGGCCTCGAACTCAAGATCCTCCTGCCTCAGCCTCCTGAGTAGCTGGGTTACAGCTGTGCAGTGCTGCATTTGGCCTACCCCGGGGGATCTTGAAGGCTGGGTTCGGGTGTGTCTGGGCAGGAAATCAGGGCCTCACCATGGAGGGTGGGAAGACACAGGCTGGGGAACGTCAACTCCGGGGTGTCTGCAGACTCGATCTGAGAGAAAGAGGCAGGATTGGGTGAGGGTTCTGAAGGGGTGTGAACATCGCCCTGGAGAGCAGGACAGACGGGTGGATTAGTGACAAACCTGAGGGGGTGGGGCCGGGCGGACAGAGGGTCCCCACGAGGAGGAGACGGGGAGCAGAGGTGACTGCCCAGAGCTGCAGCTTTGGAGGGTGAACCCCTTGGTTTTCTGCTGTCGCTTTTTTCACCCATCCTGGGTCAATCCCAGGGCCTCCTGGCCTTGGGGGTTTGTGTCTTGTCACTGAGCTGCATCCCCCGCCTTTTAAATTCTATTTTGAAACAAGTCTCACCAAGTCCCCCAGGCTGGCCTTGAACCTGAGACCCTCCTGCCTTGGCCTTGCAGAGTGCTGGGATTCCAGGCGCATTGCCAGTCCTGGGCACAGCCAGCAGGTTCGGGTAGGGACTTTCTGGTTGGCCTTGGACATGGGGCTGCAGGCGGGAGACTTGTTTTTGCTGGGAGACCCGGCAGCTGAGTCCCCTCTCCTCTGGGGGACGGGTGG
Organism: Hydrochoerus hydrochaeris; assembly: GCA_004027455.1. Classification (NCBI taxonomy): domain Eukaryota; kingdom Metazoa; phylum Chordata; class Mammalia; order Rodentia; family Hydrochaeridae; genus Hydrochoerus; species Hydrochoerus hydrochaeris. Next base: position 3,367 of record PVLA01007836.1, read on the forward strand.
AACCCAGGGAGCTTCCTTCTGTCCCACTGCAGAGATGCTGGCCGAGGAGGAGAAGGTAGCCCAGAGCCTTCTGGACGCCAAGGAGAGTGTGCACCAGGGCGGCGCTGAGCTCCAGCAGCTGGAAGCTGAGCTCCGCAAGGCCGGGGAGGAGGATGCCATCCTGCAGGCCAGGCTGTGATATCCTTGGAGCAGCGTGGGGGTACACTCGGGAGGCCGAGGCAGGAGGATCTCAAGGTCAAGACCCCCATCTCTAACCACAAAGGTTGGGGTGGGCGCTCTCCACCTGGTGCCCTGGGGCCCCGCAGCGTGGGGTGCAGTGCACCTTCCTTCCCAAGCTGGGGTCCTTAACGCCCCCCACCCAGCTCAGCGGGGAACTGCAGGACCTCAGGGAGCTGGAGGCCGAACTCGACCGACAGGAGAGGGAGGTGGCCCAGGACACCACAGTCACCATCCCTTCCGCTGTGTGGGTTCCCTGAGTGTGTGCGCGGGGCGGTGCTGGGGTTGGGTTCCCGCCCGGGGCCAGGAGCCTTGTCCCCCTCACTGCCCCATCTCCGTGCAGGTACGTGGCTCAGCTTTACCGCCGGATTAGTAAAGTAGAGTGGGATTACGAGTGCGAGCCAGGGACCATCTGTGGCAGTATCCTTGGCTGGGGCCACGGGCGAGGGGCAGGCGGGTGGGTGGCCGCGGGCTCCGGACCCCAGAGGCCCCTGCTTTCCAGGGGGCTGCGGGAAAGAGGGGAGCCGGGCAAGCGCTGTTCTGCCCAGCCCTTTTTATTTTATTTCCAGATAAGGTCTAACTGAGTTTCTCAGGCCAGATGTGGTGGTGCACATGTGTAATCCCAGCACTCAGGAGGCTGAGGCAGGACAATTCATTAGCAGTTTAGTGGCTTAGTGAGCTCCCAAACAAAAAGGGCTGGGGGTGGAGCTCAGCCAGTGGACGGGGACAGACCTCGGCCCTCAGGAAGGAGTCTGTGTGGTTTCCTTGCCTCTGTGCTGCAGTCCACCACGGCCCCAGCGTAGCCCAGCCCATCCACCTGGACAGCACCCAGCTCTCCAAGCAGTTCATTAGCGACTACCTCTGGAGCCTGGTGGACACCGAATGGTAGCCTGGAGCGGCCGAGACCATCTTGTCCCTTGGATGGAGGGCGACAAGTGGCCTGGTGGGTGGCGGGGTCAGGTTTAAAGTAAATGTAGGCACTGACTGTGGCAGGAGGCTGAGGCAGGAGGGTCGCCAGCGCTACTTAGCAAGACCTGGTCTCAAAAGGCAGAAAAAAAGCTAGTAATAAAATTAAATGTTTGTCCAGAGATGGGCTTCTTACTGCCTTCTCCTTCGCGCTGTGGCCTCAGGGCCGCCCAGACACAGCTGTAGGGAGCCGATGGACCCACGCCAGGGGCTTTCCGGTATCTCTGACCTTGCCTTACAGTTCCAAAGTGCCAGGTGTAGGGGCTCCGGTCTGTGAGCCCAGCACTTGGGAGGCTGAGGCAGGAGCGTTGAGAAGCTCAGCCTGGACTGCGTAGTCAGCTCCTGTGTGTGGGAGGACGCTGTGCTATGGGTGGCAGGTCCTGGCTTTCTTCCTTGTTTTTATTTAGTGCTGAGGGTAGAACCTAGGGCCTCCTATGCGGCAGGCAAAGGCTCACGATGACCTGCACTACCGCTGAGTTCTGCTTTCTCCCCTCCCTTCCCCTCTCCTCCTCTTCTTTTCTTCTCTTCTTTTTTTTCCTGTCTTTTTGAGACAGGGTCTCTATGCAGTTCAGGCTGCCTTGAGCTCACTTTTTAGCCCAGGCTGGTCTCGAACTCACAATGATCCTCCTGCCTCAGCCTCCCAAGTGCTGGGATGACAGGTGTGAGCCACCACGCCCGGCTCCCATCAGGCTGTTTTGAGTGGCCCCCATCCATTCCTTCAGCCTCCCAAGAGCAAGAATGGAGCCAGAGTGGCCCCTATCCTGGTGACATGGACCCAGGTGACACTGCTGGCCACCCCTGGACACCATAGGATGCTAAATGTCCTCCTGGCTTCTGGCCCCAGATGCCAGCAGCGCCCCCGCCCCGCTGCGCCCCAGAGATGCCTCAGCCCCTGGGTGCCTGGGACAGGGCCTCACACTGGGCCCACGTGGCCCTGAGCTCCCTCTTGTGACGGAGGTGGCAGTGCAGGGTCACCCCGTGGGGTGAGAGCCCCAGCACTGGAGGGGGACTGGGTCCCTGTAGCCTCACAGATGAACCCCAGAGTGTGGGAGAGAAAGCGGGTGCTGGGCAGGACCCAGCTGCAGGCTCCACCACTGGCCATGCCCCTGGCTCCGTGCCTCAGTTTCCCAAGGAAGATGCACTCTTCGGGGACTGCAGCGGGACCTAGAGGGCTCCCTGAGCCCTGCCCAGCCCCCCAGGAGGAATGCGGCGGGGCGGGAGGTGCCTCCTGCCGCGGGGAGAGGCCCTGAGGCGCTGTGTGCCTGGGCTGTGACTCACTGGCCAGCCTGGCCCTGTGCCCAGGCAGCCACAGCCTCCAGCCCAGCCACCCCGCCCTGCTGTCCTCTTTCCGAGCTGCTGCCCCTATCTAGAGGCCAACGGAGCCCTGGGAACCAGATTCAAGTCCCACACCTGACATGCCAGCGCTTAGGAGGCTGAGGCAGGAGGATCACCAGGAGGTCAAGGCTGGCGTGGGATACACAGCGAGAGTCTGCCTCAAAAAATTTAAATTCCCCCAGCATGACATTGCAGACCCTTAAAGCCACTGCTGTGAGTGTCACACTGGTCCTGCTGCCGGTTCCCTGGGTCCTAAGGCCGGGAGTCCCCTGTCAATGGGACACGAGTCACCTGAGCAGACCCCAGGGACAGGGTGGACCGGTCAGGGGCTGAGGTGTCCACCTGCGGAGGGAGCAAGCTTGGGGCCCGGATGCGAACACAGCGGCAGCGCACCAAACGGGAGAGGCTGGGAGATCCCGGGGGTTCACCGGTTGGTTTTGCTTTTTTGAGGCGGAGTCTTGCTCTGTGGCTCACGCTGGCCTGGAACTTAGTGATCCTCCTGCCTCAGCCTCCTGAGTGCTGCGGGATGACAGGCGTGCGTCACTGCCTCAGGCTTCTCGTGTTTGGTTGGACAGGTGTCCTCGGCCCATACCCTTGTGGAAGCTGCCAAGGAAATCAGAGAGCCGTGTCCCCAGCTGCAGGTTTTCTGGCAGGTGGGGAAACTGAGTCGGGGGGGGGGTGTCAGGCTGTCACAGCTCTCACACCTGGGAGGTAGCAGAGCAGGGGGTTCACCTGAGCCATCTGGACCTAGATCTTAAGTGCTTTATCCTCACCACAAATGAGATCGTTTCCTCTGGTGATAAAGGAGCTAGGGAGAATGAAGCCCCATGCGAGGGGGCTCTCTGCAGGGGTCCTCAGAAGGGCGGTGACTTTAAAACCCCAGGAAATAAGGTATGGGCAGCACCAAGGATGCGGGCGTGGATGGCACCTTGATCAAACCAGACCTGCAGTCCACAGTGAGACTTGGGGAGGATTTCCAGATAGGTTCCCAGGTGGACCCCAGCGCTGAGGCCAGTGAGGAAACTTGCCTCCTGTCCCCCTGTCACGTGTGAGGACGGAAGCCAAGGCCTTAGCACAAAGCTGCCTCCGCAGCCCCTGTTGACTTTTTAATTTGAGACAAGGTATTGCCAAATTGCCCGGACTGGGCTGAATTCGTGACCCTCCTGCCTCAGCCTCCCAAAGTGCTGGGATGACTGGCGTGTGCCACTGTGCAGCCGCCTGGCCTGCTGGGGTGACCGTTCTGAGGAGGGAGTACCAGGGAGGGAGGGGCCTCCAGAGGGCAGGAAGTAGAGGCAGAAAGGAGCTGCTTCTTATGCTTCCGTCATCATGGAAAATCACTGTCCACTGTGGGGGGGCATCCGGGCTAGCTGTGGGGCAGGACTGCCCCTCTGCCCCCCCATATCCCGGGCTCCAGGCTGACTCACAGCTGCTGCAGCGGGGATCCCCCAACTGAAGGCGCAGAGCCAGAGAGGACACTGCCGCGTTTTATTCTGAAAAAGGGTCTCAAGTGTAGCCCAGGCTGACCTCAAGTGCCCGGCAATCCTCCTGCCTCAGCCTCCTGGGTATCGAAACCACTGGTATGTGCCACCCCGCTGGGTCGTGTTTTCATACAAAACAGCCCAAACTGGACCCCCAGGAGCCTCCAGCATCCCTGCACCCTCCCCTGGCCTTGCTCCCGGCCCTGGCTGGCCACCAGTGGACACCCCCATTCCGCCTGCCAGCACCACCTCCCGAGTGGCACCCAGGCCACCCAGCGTTTATCCTGCTTACTGCATGGCTGACCATGCGTCCGCCCAATCGAGCAATTATCAGAAGGATCCGCTCGATGTTTGCTCCCGGAGGTGTTTTGGATGGTGCCCAGGACAGAAGCGGAAAGGACCGATCCACACTGTGGACATAGGGGACATGAGGCAGGGAAAGCCCAGGACAGGTCTATTTCCAGGGCGGAAACCAAGGTTCTCGGGCCCATGGGCCCCCAGAGGGTTGGGGCAGAGCCAGGATCCAAACTGGGTGGCTGCCCGGGGTCCCTGTGCTCCTGGGTGCCTGCAGCAGTGAGCTCTTGCTGGGCTCGGCAGGCAGGGAGCTGGGGACAGGTCCCCTAGTGTCGCCATCCCTCATTTCTGATTCCCCCTGTGAAAACAGGTGTGCAAAGATCTTTTCAGGATCCAGCTTTTTGCCAGGTGTGGCTGCAGGCACCTGTAGTCCGAGCCACTCAGAAGGTTGAGGCAGGAAGGTTGCAAGTTCAAGCCCAGTCTGGGCAATTTAGCAAGACCCTGGCTTAAAATAATAAAAAAAGAGCTGAGGATAGAGTTCAGTTTTCCCTGGATCCGATCCCCAGAGCCATCCCCAAGACCAAAAAGAGCCAGGCCTGGCGGCATGCTCCCATCCTCCCAGCATTCCAGGAGGCTGAGGCAGGAGGAGGACCATGAGGTCGAGGCCAGCCTGGGCTACACAGGGAAACTTTGTCTCCAAAAAAGGAAGAAGAAACGAAGATAACAGAAGACTTTCTTCTCCACGCACCAAGAGAAATCACTACTGTAGAGGAAACCGCCCAGCGCTGTGGTGATTTTCCCACATCTTTGCTGACAGCGGCCCGGCTTTGTTACTGGTCTGGGTTTTGCAACCGCAGCCTTTCTAAGTCACATGGGGTGGATTCTGGCTGTGATTATGCCCCATTTGGGCCTTTGATGTTTTCTTCCCTCCATTCAGTGTTTTGTCTACTCTGGTCTGTTTTTCTTACTTTCTCTCCTTTTATTTTTAAGACCTGAAGTCTGGTTTCTCTGGCCTGGCCCTGAACTCTTGGGCTCTGGAGATCCTCCTGCCTCAGCCTCCTGAGTATCTAGGCCCAGGAGGCCCAGGCCACATGGCTTACAAGCTGCGGTGCAGTATTAGTCTTTGTGCTTGGCTTTGAGATGCCCTCGGGGGCCTTCAAGGCCCGAGAGTCCAGGCCAGGCAAGCTGAGGGCCTCGGGATGCGTGCAGGGTGCTGGGCATGGACAGCAGTGCCTGGGTCCAGTGCCCCTGGCTGCAACCCAGCAGCACCTGCATGGAATTTTGAGGCTGGGATTGGTGCTGTGACATCTCTTCATTTTTATATCCGAGCAGTAGATGTGATAGTCCCAGGTCAATCCTGCCTCTCATCCTAATTTTTATGTCTGAGACAGGGTCTCGCTATGTAGCTCAGGCTGGCCTCGAACTGGCGCTGTCCTCCTAGCGGCAGGAGGCCCTGGGAGCCAGGCCCAGCATCAAGGAGAAAAAGGGGGAATGAAAGGTCCCCATGCTGGTGCAGCGAGCCGAGGCAGGCTTGACCTCCAGCCCTGCGCCCTCGCATCCTGCCACAGCCATTCTGTCCCCTCCCCTGCACCAGTGTCACTTCTTCAGTGATGCCCTCCCTGACCCCCCATGACAGGACGGCGCCTCCTCCATGCCTGGCATGGCTCCGGCTCTCTCCTCCCTTTTGTGTTCTTCTGAAATAAAGCAATTAGGAAATCAGGTGTGTTGGTGCACACCTGTCATCCCGCACTCGGGAGGCTGAGGCAGGAGGATCGCTGCAAGTCCGAGGCCAGCCCAGGCTACAGAAGCAAAACTGTCTCAAAAAACAGAAGCAAATGTTCCTGTTCTGGCTGCTGCTCTGAGGGTGTCCAACCCCTTCCCAGCGGGAGGAAGCAAGGAACAGAATTCAAAACACGCAAGATTCAGCCAAAGGGCTCGCAGACGAAATTTAATCGACTGCTGTAGGGCACTCGGGCTATAAAAACATCTTTACAGTGGTTTAAAAAGTGGGAACCGTCCCCAAAGGTCTGCCCCATGGGGGCGCCCGCCGCAGACCACACACATCACCTTTGTACACAAAGCTGAGGGAGCTGGGGGCCACCATGTGGGGCCCCGGAAATGTCACCACAGAGCAAGGAGGGTTTGCGCAAAAATAAATAGACCTCTCTCTCTCTCACACACACACTCGTGCACACATAAGTGGTAAAAGTCTCAACAAATACACAAAGTGCAAACCAAACACCCAGTGCGCTTCCTGCAGGTGGCGGTGTTTCCACCTGGGACTCCAAACCCTCAGGTAGCTGGAGGGTGGGCACTGGGATTTGTCACCTGGTCCTGATACTGATCGAAGACCCCTGGGGACTTCAGTGTGGCCTCCACAGCTGGCTTCCTGCCTCCTGTGTCCCCTTGGGTGCCCGGGGCTGGAGGGTTCTCAGGGCTGAGCTGTCTCTGGGGATTATGGGGACCTGGGCTCCCAGGGGAGATTAAGGGCTCGTGGCATTTGCATAGAAGTGGAAACGGGACCTGAATGAGTGGGCAGAAAAGAAAGGCTCAGGGCGGCATGGCTAGGCAGTGTGCGCCCGGCATCCCAGCACTGCGGGAGGCTGAGTCAGGAGGATCGAGGCGAGTTCCAGGTCCCCACTTGGACTGTAGGGGAAAGCCCATCTCAGAAATAACAAGAAAACGACACCAAAAGCACTGGCCACCCCCTACTGGCTATCTGTCCTCAAGCACACAGCAGCCAGCAGTGCAAAACAGTGACCTGAGCGCCAGGTTCCCATGCCGTGTGACTGTGACCTGGAAAAGTGCAAGCAGGAGACAGCAGTGCCGCTGGGTGTGGCAGGGGCAGGGCCAGTCCCCGGGTCCCTGGGGGCTCAGGCACTTCCTAAACATGAAGACGACAGTGATGCAGGCGTTTCCTTGGCACCGGCAACGTTTTGGCAAATGAATGAAAGAATGAAAAGTTGCAGTTGGTCCGTGGCGGCCCTGAAACCAGGATCCAACCGGGTGGGTCCCGAGTCACTGTCCTGGCTTCCCGGGGCACAGGACTGGCATGAGAGTCCCGATCTGGGTGGATGGCAGGGGGAGGCAACAGTGCGGAGGTAACAGGCTCTCCTGAGTTGAGGGGCTGGGGTGGGGGACCCCGAGGCCGGCACCCACCGTGCCCGGTTCTGAGCTGGCTGCTAGCTCCACCCAGGGGTCTGTGCTTTAGTGCAGGAGGACAAAAGCAAAACAAGCCCCGCACTGGGGAGGCTGAGGCAGGAAGATGGCTGCGTGTTCCAGGCCAGCCTGGGCTACATAGTGTGACTCTGTCTCAAGAGACAAAAACAAGAGGGCGACGCCCACAGAGGGACTGGGTCCTTTCCATCTCCTCCTGTCCTCCTTCCTAAGGAAAGAAGGAAGCCAGGGCCCGACCTGACAGCATCCACTGCGCAGGCACAGTCCCTAGTCCATTCTGCCTCCCGGGTGAATAAATATATGAAACAAAGCCGGACAGACAGGCGCTGGGCTGGGCCGCCACGGTGCCTTTGGTGTCTTCCTGCTCGGAGGCACTGGGGTCTCAGGCAGGTCGAGGGGGTCGGGGGCCAGGAGATAGTGTCCTTCCCGGTCCCGAGGGCTCAGGTTCACGCCATGTCCTCCTCCAGGCTGACCATCTGTCTCTGGACAGAACATAGGACACAATCAGCTCCACGTGTGGTAAACCCAGCTCAGTCTGCGTCCACCAGGGCTCTCTGTCCGGCTCCTCCAACACCTGGTCCGTGCACAGCCACCAGGGGGCGCTGTGCACACCTGGGCATTACTCCTCGCCTATGTCTGTGGCCCGACCCCAGGGCCTTTGCACATACAAGGAAGACAACCACCTTGGATGGACACCCATCGAAAATTGCGCCTCCTCCCCCACCCACCTAGCTGGGCTTGGGGACCCCAGAGCACTCACCGAGGGGTAGCTGTAGCCGTCCTGGCTGCGGCAGATGTGCACCTCATCCTCTGTGGTCTTCTGATATACGGGGTTGTCGAAGTTGATGCTGTTGATGCTCTTGAGTCGCCAGTTCTTCCAGAACACGAAGGCACCGAGGCAGAGGAGAGTGACCAGCCCTGGGCAGAGCGGGGACCGTCACGCATATGCCCCAGAGGGCAGCCCAGCCAGGCTGCCCACATTGGACCCTAAGCACCCTGCCCTGACTTTTCACTTTGCTTTGGTTTTTATTTTTATTTTTTTGGTACTGGGAATCGAACTCACGACCTAGCACTTGCCAGGCAGGCGCTCATGCCGCTGAGCTAAATCCCTGGCCCTTATTTTATTTTATTTATTTATTTATTTGAGACCAGGTTTTGCTATGTTGCCCAGGCTGGACTCCAAGGTATGATCCTCCTGCCTCAGCCTCCCAAGCTGGGATTACAGGCATGCACTGGGGCTGCCCCTTTCTTGGGAGGGAAGGTGACCCCAGTGGTGAGGTCTGCTTACCCACGGGGAGGGCGATGGTCAGAGCCCCCACACTGTGTGGCTTATCCTCTCTGCTGGCAGCATTGGCCATGTCTGCAGGGGGAAAAGGGTCACAATGAGACCAAGGGGGGACACAGCGGAGCAGGAGGTGACAGTCACACAAGGAAAATGCCTGGCACGCCTCACTACCCTGTTCCAGGCTGACATGGGACTTGTGGCGATCCTCCTGCCTCAGCCTCCCCTGTGCTGGATGGCAGGCATCCCATCCCCGGGGTGAGGCCCTTCAGCCCCCTGCAAACCCAGCACTTCTGGTGTCGCCCCCTCTCAACAGCGACCAAGGTTTCAAGTAATGGGCGCAGGGAGGTGTGGGCGCAGATCTGAGACCTGTGGGTCTTCCTGTCTCTTCGGGCTAGAAAAGCCAGGGCAGCTTCCCAAGCTTTTCATGGAAGGAGGGCGCCCCCTGGTGGCCAGGGGCCAAACTACTGATGAATTCTCAGATAAATCAGGCTCTTCCAAAGGCACAGGCTACAGTGGTCCTGGGGCACCCAAGACCCCCAAAGATGCCTAAGTCCCTTTTATAAAACGGTATCGTCTTTGTATAGCACCCACACGTGCCCACTGGGAGAACTGATGCACACCTGTAAGCCCAGCACTCAGGAGGCTGAGGCAGAAGGATCTCCAGGAGTTTGAGGCCAGCCCGGGCTACATAGGGAGACCCTGACTCACAGAACAAAACAAAGGAACAAAAATATTGAAGAAAGAAGATCTAGGACCAGAGTGTGGCCCTATGCATGCTGGGCAAGCGCTCTACCACTTTCTAAATTCCCAATCCTTTAAAAACTTCTCTATTACATTTCTCTATACTTACCTATTTATTATTTCTTTTATGGTACTGGGAACTCAAGGATACTGTATGACTTAGCTACATCTCCAGCCCTTTTTATGATTTTATTTCGAGACAAGGTCTGGCTAAGTTGCCCAGGCTGGCTTCAAACTTCTTGTTTGGGTTTTTTTTTTTTTTTTTGTACCGGGGATCAAACTCATGACCTTGAGCTTGTCAGGCAGGCGCTTACGCCACAGAGCTAAAACCCCCGCCTTTTTTTTTTTTTTGGTCTTTTTGAGACAGTCTTTATGCACTTCATGCTGTCCTTGAGCACACTTTGTAGCCCAGGCTGGTCTCGAACTCACAACGATCCTCCTGCCTCAACATCCTGAGAGCTGGGATGACAGGAGTGCGCCACCACGCCTGGCTTGGCCTCAAACTTGTGATCCTCCTGCCTCAGCCTCCCGAGCAGCTGGAATCACAAGCAGTATGCCACTGTGCCTGGCTAACATTAGACCCATTTTACAGGCAGAGAAACTAAGGCTGCCGAGACACAGTCCCAGTTCAAGGCCGATATGAGGGGAGCCTGACTCCGCCACGGCCTTGCAAGGGTCAATGCTTGGGGACCCAGACGGGGCCCAGCCCTTACCTTGGTGGGACCTCAGCACTGACTCTGCCGTGGTGAGCCTGGGAGTGGCCTCAGGCCGCCTGGATGTGCTGGGTGTGAGCCACTTGTCCGAGTGCTTCGGCCTGACAGCCGTGGTGGCAACTTCCGGCCTGGTGCTGGGTGGCACTGGGGTGGTCACAGGCGGGGTCTCTGCGGGGAGAAGAAAGCATTTCCTGGGGGCTGGAATCCACTTTGAGCAGGGTCTGGCTGTGCACGTCAGGCTGGCCTCGAACCCACAGCCTCACTTTCCCCCTGGACAGCACAGGGCCCAGGAGGTTCCAGTTACAGACCATGAAGTGACATGTGTGGCCCTACCTGTGACACAGCTCCTCTTGTCCTGGGCCAGCACCATCCCATCCGGGCACACGCAGGTGAACTTGGGGGAGTGGGGGTTGATCTGCGGGGCCGGCAGACACAGGTACTGGCAGCCACCGTTGGGGAGGGCGGTCCTCTCACACCAGTTCACCCCTGGGGTGGGAGAAGGGACAAGTCAAGGTGACACTGAGACATCATCAGCTAGACCGGAAGATTCTAGAACATTCCAGGAAAATCTGAACATTCTGGCAAGAGGGAGAAAATTCTGGAACATTCTAGCAAAATCCAGAAGATTCTAGAACATGTCCCCAAACATTCCAGGGCACTGCAGAGCAGTGTGGAGAGTGGAGGATACAGCCAGTCCATCCATACCTTTTGGCTGTGTGACATTGTGGAACAGGACAATATCTTCAGGTGATGACAGATTTTCGACCACCAAGTGAACATCCAAGCCTGTGAGGCGGTTGACACTGAAAATGGCTTCATTCATGACATCCGTCCAGAATATTTTGTCCTAAGGAGGAATTAAGGAAGATGATAAATGTCATTAGCCACCAGGATAGGACACGGACCAGGGTGCCCCAATCTCTGGGGTCCTTTTGAGAAGAAGCAGTATAGCTGGTAGCACTGTTTCTTCTTGCTTTGCTTTATAACTGTGCTAAAACAAAGGCGACACACAATTCACCACCCTAATCTTTTAAAACTTTTTAATTTTGTTCCCTGGTGTTGGAGACAGGACCCAGGGCCTCGTGCGTGCCTGGCGGAACTCATTTCAGAATGAAAAATAAAAAGGCCCTGCAAGGTGGCCCAGGCTGACCTCCAACGTATAATCCTCCTGCCTCAGCCTCCTGAGTAGCTGGGGCTACAGGGGTGCACCACGGTGCCTGGCTTCATCCTAACCATGTGGAAGGGGTCACGTAGTGGCACTGACACTTGCATTGCACAACCACCCCCTCCAGCCATCTCCACTCCGAACTGCAATTCTGACCCCATTAAAACAGGAATGCCCCTCCCCAGCCTGACACCCACCACTGTGTTTGTGAATTTGACCAACAGGGACCCCGGATAAGTGGGGTCACACAGGCCGGCACAATTCGCTCAGCAGGGTCCGTAAGGTCCAAGTGCGTTGTAGCCTATGTCAGAGCCTTGAAGTTGAGATCTTCCTGCCTCAGCCTCCTAAGTGCTGGGACTATATATATGACACTGTGTCCATCCACCTTATTTACTCCATCCAGCACGGTGGGACTTCTGGCTCTTAAAAGTCAAAATGACCATGAAACAGTAACGTTTTGAATTGACTCAGGACATCAAATCAGCCACAACACCGCAGCTCAGGACACTCACAGAAGGGGCTTCCCAGAAGTGCTTCAGAAACTGGTGAGACTACCTGGGCACAGCGGCCCGTGCCTGTAATCCCAGGACTCTGGAGGCTGAGGCAGGAGGATCACTGTAACCTCGAGGCCGGCCTGGGCCACAAAATGAGTTCAAAGTGAACCCCAAAATGAGACCCTGTCTCAAAAACCACAAAAGTGACAAGATGGCTGAGATAAGTGTCTTTGAAGTGACAGGGAGGAAGGACAGTGAAAGGGACGGAAGCAATGTGTACTGTCCTATAGCCAAATGTTTAAAGAACTCGAACCGTGCACCGTATTTTTAGTTCACACCTCGTACCCAGACTGTGTCAACCACAGCTATGATTTCTCTGCAATTTCCAGGTCTCACCTCAAAGATGGCCAAGGAGAAGGGGTGAGCCAGCCGATTCTCATCCTCCAAGATGGTCTTCCTGTCTCTGCCATTGACGTCAATACTGAAGATGGAGTGGAGTTTGGAGTCAACCCAGTACAGGCGGCTGCTGGAGAGATCTAAAATACACAAGTGAAAATAAATAAATTAATTAAAATGAAATGCCTAGGTGGACAAGGAATAGTTGCATGCAGATGCCAGAAGCTAGAATGAGAGGCTCAGCACATAGGCCAGAAAGTCCTAGAACATTCCAGAAAGTTCTAGAAAATTCCATGGTACTGGCAGCTATGAAGTGAAAAGTGTAGCCTTTCAGCTGGGTCATCTGTCTCCCATATCTGAGTCCCTCAAAGAACTTAGGAAAAGCAGTTCTATCCATACAGCCACCCTGAAGGCCACACCAGGGTTTTGCCCCAAGGTCCTCATCCCACCCTGGTGACTCTCCCAGCCAGAGAGGGGACACTGGGAGTCCTGCCTGGGTTGGCTTAGGAGCTGCTGGGACTCTGCTGTGTCCCCAGATGGTGTCCAGCCCCAACAGGGACAGCCATCCAGTGAATGTACCTAGTGTGATGCCA
>PVLA01007836.1:16319-98513 GCA_004027455.1 Hydrochoerus hydrochaeris
TTTTTTTTTTTTTTTTTTTTTTGAGACAGGTTCTTGTTATGTATATCGTCCAGGCTGGCCTGGGACTCGTGGTGATCCTCCTGCCTCAGCCTCCCGAGTGCTCCCAGGTTCTTTCCTGATACCTTGGGCTCTGCTCAGATTCTTCCTGAAGCTCAGACCAAGCACCACTGAACTGTGGCACAGACATCCCTGAGTGTCACCAGCTGTGGAACCCCTAGGCCCTGCCCTCTGTCCCCGCCACGCCCTGAGCTTTGGGAACACGCACCCGTGCACCGGGTCCACCACGATGGCCCTGGGCTTGGAGCCTTTCTTCTGGAAAAGCGTCTTCCTCTTCATGCCCCAGGTGTCGGCCACTGACACCGAGCCAGGGACTGCATCGGTCCAGTAGATGTTCCCGTGGATCCAGTCTACGGCCAGCCCGTCGGGAGCCTGGAGGTCCCCAATGATGACGGTGTGGTGTGCAGAGCCGGGGGCCCTGTCAATCTGGGTGCTGTGGGGGACAGCAGGACAGGTCAGGGCCCAGAACCTGGGTGAGGGCAGGCAGGTCACGGGGTGGCGGGCACACTCACCTGAAGATCTTCTTCTGCGAAACATCAGACCAGTAGAGCCGATTGCTGGCCACCTCGGCGTCTAGGGCGACCACGTACTTCAGGTTGGAGACCAGGCTGGTGTACTCTCTGCGGTCTGGTGTCATCCTGCGCACCTCGTGGCGGTTGGTGAATAACAGGTAGGCGACAGAGCCTGGAGACCCGGGGAGCGGGGATTTTTGGTTAAGACCCCTGGTTGAACCAAGGGGCTTCCCCCTGAGTTCCACCCTCAACCCGCCTTGTGTTTTGGCTTGAGATTAAACTAAATCGCTAAGTGCCAGACTGGGCTCAAACTTGGAATCCTCCTACCTCAGCCTCCTGAGTAGCTGGGATCACAGGTGACCTTAGCCCTTGCATGGCTCAGGTGGCCTCCCCACCTACCCACGGCCTTGCAGGTCTTGGTGCCAGGGTCCATTTGGAAGCCGTCATTACACTCGCACTTATAGGACCCCTCCAGGTTCACGCACAGCTGGCTGCAGGTATCGGGCTGCTGACACTCATCGATGTCTGCACAAGGGGACAAGGGTCTCACTACAGAGCTCAGGCTGCCCTGAACTCCCAGCGATCCTCCTGCCTCAGCCTCCCGAGTGCTGGGGTGACAGGTGTGTGCCAGCCAGGCCCGGCTCCCAGTCATTTTGAAAAAAATTTTTTTATTTCAAGGTTGGGTCTTACTAAGTCACTAAACTACCCAGGGAGGGCTTGCACTTGAGATCCTCCTGCTTCAGCCTACCCTGGATTTCTTTAACGACACAAGACCTCCAGAGAGCCCTGTGCTCACTGCTGTGGCCAAGGTGTCCTGTGAGACCTTGCTAACAGCCCAAGGATGGGAGAACAGCTTTCTCAGTCATCACACACTGGGGGAAACTGAGGCAGAGGCTTGGCAGGGAAAAGGTGACATGGGCCACACAGCCTCGCCCTGCCTGAACTTCACCTTTACACTGCTGCTGGTCTACCAGGTGGAAGCCGCTGGGGCACAAGCACTGGTACCCAATCTTGAGGTCATTACAGACGTGGGAACAGCCCCCATTGTTGTCCAAGCATTCGTTGGTCCCTGTACAGGGTAGGGGACACAGGTGGTCACCTGGAGCCTCCAGCCACCCTGTCCTGGCTGCCCTAGAGATAAAGTCCCCTGTGCCCTGCTATGCTATGCAATTTAGGCAACACCCCGTCCTTGCCCTGGCACCACCCCCACCCCCGGACCCCCCACCTGTGCCGGAGCACTCACTGCACTCCTTGAGGGGCTCGTCCGACCAGTCACGACAGTCCCGGGCCCCGTCACACACTTTGTCCTGCGAGATGCACTCGCCGGTGTGGCACTTGAACTTGTCCGGGCCCACGCAAAGCGTCACTGCGGGAGACCAAGAGGGAGATGAGGGGGCTCCGGGCTGCAGGCGCTGGCTGCGCTGTAAATCAGGGCTGTTCCCACCCGCCTTGCGCTGCACTGTGGGAGGCTGAGGCAGGAGGATCGAAAGCTGGCACCCAGCCTGGCCAACTTCCACCCTCCCCGCAGAAGTCGGAGCCGCAGCTCACCATTGACGCAGCCGACCTCGTCACTCATGTCCTTGCAGTCCTGCTCTCCGTTGCACTGGCGGCTGCCGTGGATGCAGGTACCGTCCATGCACTGGAACTCGTCGGGGCGACAGGTGGCCACCGCTGGAAGAGACAGGGACGCTGATTTTCCCTGGGACAGCAGAGACAGTGGTCTCCTGTCTCTGTGGTTAGGCCCGCGGTGCCACCTGTACACAGTCACTGTGGGTCAGCACCACCAAAACCCTGGGAATAAGACAGGGGAGGTGGCGCACACCTGTCCTCCCAGCACTCGGGAGGCTGAGGCAGGAGGATCGCTGAGTGCAAAGCCAGCCTGGGCCACGTAGTGAGTCCAAGGCTAGCCTGCCCACGCCCACCCCCCAAATTCACGAACTAAAGCTTTCTTGCGGTAGAACCCAGGGTCTTCAACTGAGCGCCACCCCCAGGCCTTGTTATTTTTTATACTGACACAAGGTCTCACAAAGTCAAGCAAGTTACCTGGCTGGGCTCAAGTTTTTTTTTTTTTTTTTGGTTCCAGGGATCAAACTCACAACTGCGTGCTTGCAAGGCAGGTGCTTACGCCGCTGAGCTAAATCCCCAGTGGCTGGGCTCAAATTTGCAACCCCCCTGCTTCAGCCTCCTAGAGCGCTGAGATGACAGCACACGGGGACAGAGCGACTTGAAATTGTGAGCCCCTGAAAGTGGCCACCCAGCCCCACCTCGGGCAGCGAGGGCACAGGAGACAGGGCATGGGGACAGGGCGGGACCCCCTGCCTGCTCCTACCACAGCCCTCCTCGTCTGACTTGTCCTTGCAGTCAGGGTCGCGGTCGCAGCGCCAGCTGCTGTGGATGCACTCTCCGCTGCCACAGTGGAACTCCAGGGAGGAGCAGGGCCCGCTGTACCCCTGGGGTGCCATCGTGTTGTGGCCCCCGCAGTGCTGCGGCCACTCATCGGAGCCGTCCTTGCAGTCCGGGTCGCCGTCACAGGCCCATTGCTGCAGGATGCACTCGGAGGAGTTGCACTGGAAGGTGCCGGGGCCGCAGGTGGCCACCGAGCAGGTGGCCTCGTCCGAGCCATCCACACATTCGGGGTCACCGTCGCAGACAAACTGCTGCGAGATGCACCGGCCATCCCCGCAGTGGAACTCGTCCTCAGGACACGTCTTGGGGGCTGTGGGGACAGCGGGGATCCACCTTGTCACTGAAGAGCCTCGGCCCCAGTGCTACCCACTCTACGAACAGGGAGGGACAAGGGTCTCGCCATGAAGTCCACACTGGCCTCAAAGTCTCAGAGATCCTCCTGCCTCAGCCTCCTAAGTGCTGGGATCAAGCCAGGGCCTCACACAGGCTGGGCGAGTGCTCTAGCAGCCAGCCGCACCCCAGCTCTCAGAGGTTTGCAGTCCCTTTTACGACACCACGCTGCTAGGAGCCGAGTTTTTATTTCACTGTCAGTCATTGCTGTGACCTGCTGGCTGCACCTGGTTTATGAACTGGAGCAGAGGTAAACATGTGCAGGGAAAGCACTGCAGATACGGGGCTCAGTACTGTGTGTGACTTCTGCCCCTGCTGGGATCTTGGGTGGATCCCTCTGCCAGGTACAGGGGAGGCTGTATTTAAAAAGCCAGGAGGAGGCTGGGCTGCAGGAAGCCCCGTGGTAGGTACACAAGGCCCTAGGTTCCATGCCCAGCGCAGCAAAAAGCTGGGTGTGGTAGTGCACCCCTGTTGTGCCAGCACTTGGGAGGCTGAGGCAGGAGGATCTCAGAGAGTTGGAGGCCAGCCTGGGCTACATAGTGAGTTCAAGGCCAACCTGAACTACATGACGAGACCCTGTCTTAACTAACAGAGATAGAGCCCCAAAGCTAGGAAAGAGCCAGGCAGGGACACAGGCTGAGCCCTCCCGATTCCCCTGGGCCCCCGGGGCCAGACTCACGGCAGTCTTTCTCGTCGGAGCCGTTACTGCAGTCTTCCTGGCCATCGCACCTCCAGGAGCTGGAGATGCAGCGGTTCAAACGGCCCCCGCAGCGGAAGTCGCCCGGTTTGCAGGTGGCAGCCACTGTAGGAGCAGTGAGATTAAGTCAGATGCACGAGCAGTCAGCCACCCTCGGCCCCCGAGTGTAAAGGAAAACTCTAAAGTTCCAGAAAGAGGCCAGCAGTGTGACCTCACAACCCAGAACGAAGGGCACTGAACGGCTTTGTTAAAATTTAGACATCAGGTGATGTCTTGGCGTCCTTGAATTTGTGGTGATCCTCCTGCCTCAGCCTCCTGAGTGCAGGGTGATTTCATGTTATATGAAATTTATCTCAATAAAAAACGCAGCTGTTGGGGTATAGGGTGTAGCTCGGGGGAGAACTTGGCACGTGTGAGGCTCTGGCTTCTCTCCCAGAGCCACTGGGTGACTACAAAGGGACTCGGGTGCAGGTCACACCCAAGGGACTCACTGCACGTTTCCTGGGACTCATCGGAGCCATCCTGGCACTCAGCGCTGCCGTCGCACACCCACTTGTAGGAGATGCACGTCCCGTCCCAGCACTGGAACTCATTCTTCAAACATGTGGCTTCCACTGTGAGGGAAGGAAAGGAGGTGGCTCAGCATCAACATCAGCTGCTGACCAAACTTCTGGGATCCACTCCCTGCCACCCCAGGAAAGAACTGGAAACTCAATCGAAGCCCTAATGGTCCCATTCCTGGGAAAGTAAAGCAGCACAGCAGGTGAAATTTCACAAAGCTAGAAACACAGTGGAGGATGAAAGCAGTAAATGTCTCCAAAAAAGACTTGTGAGCTAGAGTGTAAGTCCAGCCCAGAATCCCAGATTTGGGAGGCTGAGGCAGGAGGATCGCAAATTCGAGCCCAGCCTGGACAGTTTAGGAGAGATCCTGTCTTGAAATAAAAAAAGAACAGATGAGGATGTAGCTCAGTGCAAAGGCCCTGGGTTCAACTTCCAGCACTAGAAAAAAAAAAGGATAATTATTTGGGAATAAGCCAGGTGGGAGGCCGAGGCAGGAGGATCACGGAGTTTGAGGACTGCCTGGGCTACATAGTGGGTTCGAGGCCAACCAGAACTAAATATCGAGACCCTGTCTCAAATCAACAGAAATCCCCAAACGCTAATCCCCAGGGAAGCAGGTTTGAGATCGGCTCCCCATCTCCGCAGGGGGCTGGCTGTCCAGCGATCTTTCTGTTCTGGAAACAGCATTTTCATGACTGGCTACCATAATGTAGGCAGAATGGGCCTGGTTGAGTAACACAAAAAGATATGAGGCAAGGAAAACCAGTGACGGTAAAAGGAAATGAGTTTTTTCAAAGCAGTAGACCCAGGAAATATGAAGAGAGAGAGAGAAAAAAAAGTACAAAAAATTGTAACTGTAGAGCACACAGATCCCAAAGCAAGGACAATCAGATATCTGAAGAGCAGATCTTTAAAGGAAATGAGACAGAAGTTGGATATGGTGGCTCATGCCCATGATTTCTGTACTCTGGGAGGCTGAGGCAGGAGGATCACAAATTTCAGCTCACACTCAGCAAGAAAGCCCTGGGTTTAATCCTCAGTATGGCAAAAAAGAAAAGAAAAGAAAAAAAAAGATTTGTGGGCCATCTGGTAAAGAGCATGCTTTAGGAAGCCATGTAAAATCAAGACCTCAGATGCATGAAGGCTTGAGGTCAGCCTGTCCTTCGCCTTAGTGAAGAACTCTGGTTTTTTTATTTTATTTTATTTTTGTTTTTTGAGACAAGGTCTCACTATATAGCCCGGTTGGCCTTGAACTCACAGTGATCCTCCTGCCTCCGCCTCCAGAGTGCTGAGATGACAGGTGTGTGCCATCACACCCAGTCATCTGTAGCTACCATTACCCACTGTGTACTAGGAACATTTTATATATTATACAGGCATATAAAATACAGCTACACCCGTAATTATTATATACAGACTAATCTATGCGTGATATATTTACATCTACCCACCATCCGTCTGTATTATGAACCCCACACAACCAGTTACTTTTATAAATCCAACACGCATGTAGGCTATAGATAGCCATACATATTATACGGATTTACATTTATCTACGTCTGTAGCTATTACACGGCAATACTAGATTTACATGTATTTGCATGTTAATTTGCACGCAACCATGCCTGCATGAGTAACAGGAAGAGCATACAGCGTATATACACCGGCTGAGATTTGCATGTGGCTCCTCCCCTGTGCTGATTGGAGGCGGGTGGGATACTTCACACTGGATTGGGTTAAAAATGAATCGATGCACGTACTTCTCGCGAGAGAGCGGGTGGTTGTCCCGCCCCCACTTTTCTTCTCGCGCATGCGCAGCTTGCGCTTCCACTGGTCTACCTGGTTTTGCCGCAGTGAGGGCAACGCCCTAGGTGAGCGCGAGGTCCTGGACGTCCAGACATCAGCACTGTGAGCTAAACCCACTTTCCTTCATATATCGATTATATAAATACGGTATTGTTATCGCTAAGTAAAAATCTGTATTAATAGTGTCGCCCACCCTCCAGAGTTCGGTGGTGCGGGTTTGTAATCCCAGCCCTCAGGAGGCTGAGGCAGGAGGATCCCTGGGAGTTGGAGTCCAGCCAGGGCTTCATAGCGAGACCCTGTCTCAGAAAACAAACCAGAATGTTGCCCCTGCGCTCCTCGCAATCCTGCAAAGGCTGATGACACCCTTGAGCTGCTAATGCAGGTGCCGAAGTTTGTGGAAGTTGTGATGGTTGTTTGTAGCTGTGCGTCTGCTCAGGAAGGTCACAGCAGGGGGCCTTTTAATTATTCGCCTCAGGGTAGTTCGATTTTCTTTTCAGAAGGCTTTAGGGCTGGGGAATAGTGGTGCACACCTGGAAGCCCAGCCTTGGGTGGCAGAAGCAGGTGGGTCTGGAGTTCCAGTCCAGCCCGGGCTACATGGTGAATTTAAAGGCAGCCCAGCCTATGTAGGGAGACCCTGTCCCCAAAGGACGACAAAGGTGAAAACAAACCAACCCAGCTCTGTGCATGTGCTGGTTTCCCGGCTGGGAACTGGAGTGGCTCACAGAATGACGAAGACCTATTCTGTCATCTGTAACTGGGCCGAGGACAGTGATCCCTGTATCCCACAGTGTCGTGAGGGCCCAAGAAGAGGGAACACAGGAGCCTCACCCGCTGCTGCTGTGATGAGTATCAGTTTAAAAACAGAGCTGCGGGCCTGTCAGCCCAGCGCTCAGGAGGCTGAGAGGCAGGAGGGTCCCTGCGACTTCAGGGCCAGCCTGCACCACACAGTGAGACCTTGTCTCAAAAACCCAAAAAGGAGGACGAGGACGTAGAGGAATCAACCGAACTCGAAGCGGGACCAGGTTTGCTGTGGCCCTAAGTGACAGGAGCAGGAAGTGGGGGGTGGAGCGAGGGCGGGAAGCTTCTGAATTTGCGGTGGTCTGCTTTGCGACAGGAAGTACCTCTGCAAAGTGGCCCCACGCCCCGGGTGACTCAGGGAACAATTGCAGGCGTGTGAAGAGAGGAAATGAGTCACTTTCCGGGCCGTGAAACACAGATGGGGGAAAAACAGCGCTGGGATTCCAGGGGCGCGCAGAGACCTATAAGGGCAGCCCAGAGCCGGGGAGGGGAGGGGAGGGGTAGGGTGTGGCAGGGGGGCGGGGCGGGAAATATCACCCCATCATCCCAAGGCCTGGTCTTTGAATAGGAGCCCATGTTACTAAACCAGAATGTACCCAGGAAGGACTGTGGACCTTAAAGACCACCTGGTCACAGAGCACACCTGAGATCACAGAAGGGAGGCTGAGGCAGGGCACTCCCAAATTTGAACACAGCCTGGGCAACTTAGTAAGACCCTGTCTCAGAATAAGAAAGGGCTGGGGGTGGAGTTCAGCGCGAAAGCCCTGGGTTCAGTCCCCAGCACCCCCCCCCAACTCACATGCACACACGCACGCGCGCACACCCCCAAAAGCAGTAAGCCCCCCTCCTGGACATTTGGACACCAGGCCTTGCGTCAGGTATAATTTCTCAGACTTTTACTGCTGGTGGCCCAGGATGGCATCCAGCTCTACCAATGGCTGTCAGAAGGGGTGATGGTGACCCTCTGAACAGTGACTGCAGAGTGGCTTTAGAGGCCAGGAGGGAGCTTAGGCCCTGGGCTCCAGCCCTGCGCTGGGGAGTAAAAGAAGATGGTTTTTACTTGCGGGAACAGCCAGGCAGTAGCCTGGCTCCCAGCATAATTGTGCCCGTAGGGATCGGCCCAGGACGGGGGTCCCCAAGATGGGGGATGGGTGGGGGCGGAAGGGCTCAGCACAGCACCTTCTGGCCAGGCACGGCGAGTCAGGTCCATATTTTTCTTGCTGCTCTGCCATCTCTTTGCGTGTGTTTTATTTTAAAACTGAGCCTCTCAGCGTAGGCCAGCTGGCCCAAAATTTGAGATCCTCCTGTTTCAGCCTTCAGCGTGCTGGGATTACAAGTGCACCACAGGAAATACACATCTCTACCTATGGCCCTCAGATCTCTCGGGACAGGAAGCCATGAACCCGGAGCAGGGTTATTGAAACCGAGGCAATTCACATTTCTGCTTTTTCTCCCACAAACAAATCAGGTGGTTGATGCTTTCGAAGGTTTCTTTCCCATGCCCTTGAAGACATTTGCTGTACAGAAAAAGTAAAATAATAGAATCGTGTCCTTTAAAAAGACACTCTCTTGCCTATCATTCCAGCACTTGGGAGGCGCTGAGGCAGGAGGATCGCCTGAGCAGCATAGCAAGACCCTGTCTTTTTTTGGTCTTTTCAAGACAGGTCCTCACTGCGGTTGAGTTCATTTTGTAACCCAGTCTGGTCTTGAACTTGCAGCAATCCTCCTGCCTCAGCCTCCAGATGCTGGGATTACAGGTGTGAGCCACCATGCCTGGCTTGAGACCCGGTCTTTTAATGAGGGCAGGGAGCGGCTTAGCACGCAGGAGGCCGTGGGTTCCATTCCCAGCATTAAAAAAGAATTTTTTTCTTTAAACCACAAATCAGGGGTGGGGATTTAGCTCAGTGGCACAGCGCCTACCTGGTGTTGGAGGTTGTGAGTTTGATCCCCGGTACCAATTAAAAAAACAAAAGTTAAACTACAGAACAATGTAATGGACCAGTATTCTTTGTTAAACAGGGCAGGTAGATTTTATGGCCTGCTCCTGTGGTGGTGGGGGACCTGCCCCGTGACTATTCTCAGATGGTTTATTCCACAGTTGCTTAGCAACAAAAGGCCAGGCACCTTCCCTGGGGAGAAGGGTTGGAGGAGAACCACCCTGAGCCAACAATGAACCTAAACCAAACACAGTGGTACACAGCTGTAACCCTGAAATGGTGGGAGGCTGAGGCAGGAGGACCGCCAATTGGGAGGCCAGTCTACTCAGGAGACCCTGTCTCAGCATACAAAACGCTAGGGATGGAGTTCAGTGGAGAAGTGCTGGGTTCAAGCCTAATACTACAAAAATAAGAAAACAGTGAACGTAATTCCCTAAGGCTTTTAATCTCAAGAAATTCGCCCAATTTTTGTTGTTGTTACCAGTTGTCCCCAGGAAGAAATATGTCAAGACAGTGACAATCTCCTGAGGCACTGTGCTGCTGCTGGCCTGCTGCTGGCAGCAGGCTCCCCCTGGCTCCAGTGGCCTCAGGCCTAGCTGTGGCCCCCTGGCCTCAGATAGGGCTGAGTGGATTCTTATCTCCAGGAAGGTCTGGCCTTCCAGACACTGCATTGCTAAAGAAGCAAGCAGGAACCCACCTTGCCTGGCTCCCTGAGGAAAGCTAGGAGCCCAGTGGAGCACCAAGGCTGTAACAACCAGCAGTGCTGGGCGTGGCACAGGTCCATATTCCCAGCCCTCCAGAGGCTGAGGCAGGAGGATCTCCCCAGCCCAGCGTGGACTGCATAGCAAGACCCTGTCTCAATACCCAAACAAACACCCAACATCACTGAGCTCCCAGAAGAGCCAGACCCATCCCCAGCCATCCCAGGAGACAGCTGAGGCGCACAGGGCTTGCGCAGGATTTCACGAGCCAGAGCTGCTCTGGCAGGGAAGATCAGGGTTACTTCACCTTGTGGCCTGGACCGCGGCAGTCCTGGCCATTCCCGTGTTCCCCGCCCAGCGGGGTCCCACAGAGCGGGCCCTGCACCAGCGTCCTCTCCTCTCCCTGCGATCCCAGCCCTACAAGACGAGCGTTTTGCCAGGGCTGCAGCGTCCGTACGGCTGGTTTAAACGCCAGCCCTGAATTCCCTTTTCTTGAGACAGGTAGGTAGTCCAGGCTGGCCTCGGACTCGCGGCGATCCTCCTGCCTCAGCCACCCCAAGTTTAAATTTGAGCCCACTCCCGCCTCCCCGTCTGTGTGCGCGAAGCTCAGCCGAACGGAACCGCCTGGGACCTCGGGACCAACACGGGCCGGTCCTCGAGCGCCTGCAGGACCGGGCCACGGCGCTTCCAGCACGGCTCAGCCTGGGAGCTCAGGGCGGCCTGGGTCACGGACTGGCCCCGACAGTGCGGGCTAGGCGGACGTGGAGGTCTCACCTCCTTGTGTCTGGACTCCTCCGGGAAGCGGCTACGCAGTCCCGCGTTCGTCGTCACCTTTACAACCCGACCCACAGCACCGCGCCAGGGACCCTGCGTGGCTGCCCGGCTCCGCCCGGGAGGGGTGGCGGGGGTCGGTTTCCTTGTAAGCCCCGCCCCCCGCGCAACCCTGGGCCCCGCCCCACACATCCGCCTCCGCCTCCCATTGGGCAAGGGGAGTGGCTCGAGGCTCGCCTGTTCGGACCATGCCCAATGGGGATTTGGAGGCGGGGCTGAGGCGGGGCCCTCGCCCAGAGAGGGGAGGGGGATGCCGCGGAGTCCCCGCCTGCCCGGCCAGCGTGCGGGACCCTCAAGTGGGGACCTCCCCCGACCTCCAAGTTGGGTCGCCAGTGGCCATCGCCCAGGCGTAACTCGGGAGGGGGAGGAGCCCTCCCCTCAGTACCGGGGGTCCCTATCCCTGGCCGGGCACCCGGCGCAGACTTGGGGGACCACACCCCGCTCCCCGAGCCCGGCACCCTGGGCGCCCCTCAAGCGCCTGCGGAAAGCCCCGTGCTGTGGTCCCCGCAAGTCTCCCGAGGAAGCGCCGGCTCTTTCCCGCCCTCCCGTCCACGACGAATCGCCAGCGCCGCGAGAACGGGGTCCCCACGACCCAGGCGCCGGCCTCACCTGCAGCCCCCGCCGCCAGGCACAGCAGCAGCAGCAGCAGCAGCAGCAGCGGCGCAGCGCAGCGCGGCTCCAGGACCGCCGTCCTCATGGCGCAGACTGCGCACCGCCCGGCCCGGCCGCCTTTGAAAGCGCGCGGCGGGGAGGAGCCTCGGTGGGGTGATTTTCAAGTCTTCGTCTCACTGCCAGGGGCGGGGCCTGCGCGGCCGAGGTGACCAGGCCCTCCCCCCCTCCCCCCACGGCCGGGGCTTCCCCGAGATCCAAGGCCCAGCGCGCCTCCCGCGGGACGGCGCTTCCGCCCCTGCCGCTGCCGATCGCGGGTCCTGCGGATCCCACGCCCGGGAAACCCAGCCATCGGGCCCGTCCCTGCCCAGCGCCAGCAGCCCTCGGCCCCTCCGGGAGCTCTGCGCAGCTGCCTTGGGCTGTGGGCGCCTGGAGGGAAAGTGCCGGGGCTTCGGTTCGCCCTGGGAGGACTTAGCCGCCTCCCCAGCTGGATCGGGCGGAGCCCACGGGGAGCGAGGGCCCTGGAAGGGCTGGGGTGGCAGCTCAGCCGAGCGGTGCTTGTTTGCAACACCGATAGGGCGCCTACGGGGTACTTGGGGGGCGCGCCGGGAAAAAGGGGCTGATCTCCAGAGTTTGCAGAGTGAATTCAGCAGGACACTGTAGGCACAGTTGTAGGAACGCAGGATAGGAGGGAGGCGGGGAGCACTGCGGATTCTGGCGGGGAAATGGGGGCTCGCCCCCACCCCCGGCAGGCTCAGGGCAGGGATCAGCCCTGAGGGTTAGGGTCACCGTGTGTAAGGGTCAGCAGGTGAGGGCAGCAAGCCCTTGCAGGTTTGTGAAATCCGCCTCCCTGTGCAATGCTAGTCCTTAACCACGTGATTCTCTATGGGAATCACTGGTTTGGTTCCCTTTAGAGAAATTGCGACTTAAAACAAGTTGGGTTTGTGCCTTGAACCCTCCCTCTTCCCTTTTCCTGGCTCTCTTTCTCTCCTTAGCTTCCGCTTTTGGTACTGAAAATTGAAGAGGGCTTCCTGACCCTAGGCAAGCGCTCCACCACCTGGCTACACCCCAAGTCGCCCCCAACTCTTTTTAAAAAAATTTGAGCCAAGCTCTCCTCGCCCAAGCTGGCCTTAAACTTGGGATCCTCCTGCCTCAGCCTTTCTTGGAGCTGCCGCTGTCCGCCGGTGCTGACCCTTCCTCTGCCTCAGCCCTACAGCTGTGAGGGGGCTCCCAGCAGAGACCACAAACTGCCCTTAGAGCTAGAGGCCAGGGCCACCCTGATAGCGCCCACCTGCCAACAGCCATCTCCAGGCCACCTTGTCCCTGTCCCTGGCGGGTGACCCTGTACTATGTTGAGGACAGGACCTGGGTCTCAAGCGCCTGGTAACCAGGTCACAAGGTTGTGAGGGGCTCCTGCCGCCCTTGGGGACAGTGCAGGGCCATTACAGGTATCAGCTGTGTTTCCCTTTAGTCCCTGCGCCTGCCAACCCAGGGAGGCATGGGGGGTGGCCCCATGGAGCCCACGGACCTGCGCTCTGGTGTGACCATGTGTCTGTCTGTCTGTCTGTCCACCCATCCTTCTGGCGCTGGCATAAATTCTGTGTGCTAGGTAGGTGCTCACCACTGAGCAGCTCCTGCGGCCCGGGAATCTGCAGTTTCTAAAGTTCCTGAGCAGAAATCGGCTTGGCGACCCACACCTGTATTTCCCCACTCTGGGAGGCTGAAGCAAGAGAATCCCTGAGAGTCCGAGGCTGACCTGGGCTACAAAATGAGTTCAAAGCCAGCCTAAACTGCATAGTGACATAGTGAGACTCTGTCTCAAAAAGACCACAGAAAACAAAAGATAGATAGATAGATAGATAGATAGATAGATAGATAGATAGATAGATAGATAAAAGAACCATTCCAGAGACCAGGGACACAGCAGGGGCCAGGATGAAGGTGCAGGGTGTCTGGGCGTTCACACACAGGGCCAGGCACGAAGAAATCAAGGGATTCTGGGTGACCAGGCTCATGATGTATAAAGGGACTACAGGAGGCTTTATCCCATCATTATTTTTCCTGTTTTTCGTTTTCAGTTTATTTATTTTGGTTGTTTTGAGACAAGGTCTCACTGCATAGCCTAGGCTGGTCTCCAAGTCACTGTAATCCTCCTGCCTCAGCCTCCCCAGTGCTGGGATTATAAGCGTGGTCTTCCCTGTGCTTTACAAGACAGTCTCACTGTAGCTCAGTTTGGCCTTGAACACCCTATACCCTATATGTACTAGCAGGCCTCAAACTTGTGACCCTCCTGCCTCAGCCTCCCCAGCGCTAGGATTACAGGTGTGGCCCACCGCAGCTGGCTGCTTTCTCACTGGAGTAGAACATACATACAGTAAAGCCCCACCAGAGATGTTCCGCTCTTTAGATTTGATTCCTGCGTTCTGGGGAAGAAAGACTTCTCACATGTTTGCTAGGTTCGTGGCTCAGACCCTTGTAAGAAAAGAGCTCAACAGGAGAAAAACTGTAAGTGGTTTTTAAGCCAGGGCTTTACCCTGTGGTGCAGGCTGACCTTGAATTCCTGGGCTCCAGCAGCCCTCCTGCCTCAGCCTCCCCAGTATCTGGGACTGCTGGCTGAGGGCCTCATGCCTGGCAGGCGTAACAAATCTTAAGCGTAGGTTACGCAGCGCATGCGCAGCAGGGGTCCCAACTTGTCTGGCTGATAGATGCCAGTGACTCGGAAAATTCGGGAAGGTCTGAGGCCTGTTTGTGGCTGTTTCTCCTGTGTCCTAGGAGATAAGAACTTTTTCTCTCCAGGGCATAGAGAGGGCGCTAGGAATCTAGGTCCCCGGTACCGGCATGGGGACGCAGCTGCCCTGCTCTGTCCACATACCGGCGCCACATTTGGGGTGGCAGCCTGAAGCCACCCCGGTCTGCTTCTGCACAGTGCGCCCCTCGGTTCCCTGGCCACCTTTCCAGGGTCAAGGGTCAAGGAAGGAGATCCCCTGGGTGTGGTGGTGCACGCCTGTCAGCCCAGTACCGGGAGACTGAGGCAGGAGGATCGCTGTGCGTTTGGATTACGAAGTCAAACCCAACCAAAAAAAACCAAGGTGGCCTCTGAGACTCGGTTGATGAGCAGTTGTCAGCAGAAGGAAGGGGGTGGGGAAAAGCGACTGCAGGTTCCCGAGGGAATGAGGTTGGAACGGGAGGAGAAGGGGAAGGTGACCAAGTCGGGACAATAAGCCCAGGCAGGACCAACTCTCCCTTCCACGCAGAGGGCAGCGGGAGCCACAGAGGGTTGTGGACGGAGGCCCTGCTTCCCGCTGTGGCTGGGGTGGACTGGGGTGCAGGGGTGGTGACTCCGGGGGCAGTGACTATGCTGGCCCTGAGCAGCCTGGGGTCCCTGTCACTGAGCCGCCCTGTCCCCAGCCTGGCATCAGGGAGTCAGTGCAGGCAGGTGATGACAGGTGACAGCCACACACCCTTGGCCTCCTGGGACTTCTTTCCAGCTTTACAAGGTCGTGGTGCGCTGCCCAGGGTGACAGTGTGCAGGGGTCCAGGAGGAACCATGCACGGGAGAGACAGGGGCTGGCTTTATTTTTTTGCTATTTTGAATCAGTCTCCCCATGTCACCCAGGTTAGCCTCAAACTTCAAATGATCTTCCTGCCTCAGCCTCCTGTGAGCTGGGATGACAGCTGGGATGACAGAGGTTGGTGTTGCCAGCAGGGCTGGAGGCTGTGGCCAGGCCCGGCAGTGAAAGGACCCGGAGAACGGCCTCTCCTGGGAGCCCCCTGCAGCCTGATGCCCTGTGAAGCTGGCGTCCTCCCAGCGCCCGGTGAGGACCTGCAGTCAGGCCTGGGTGGCAATGGCACCTTCACTTTCCAGGGAGCCGTCAGTGAGGAGCCCCTAGGCCGAGCTACCGTGTCATTGGAGCGTGCCAGGAAGACAGAAAGAGGAACCGCATCAGCGGGGCAGAGAGGAAGCTGGGCTGGAGAAAGCCCAAGGGACAGCCGCTGTGCTGGTTCTTTTTTTTCCCCCAGTTTAAAACTGATCCTAACATAAGCCCCCCAAAAACACCTGGCCAAAAAAGGGCTGGGTATGATGATGCACCCATCATCCCAGCACTCGGGAGGCTGAGGCAGGAGGGTCATGGCAAGTTTTGAGACCAGCCTGAACTGCACGGCGAGACCCTGTCTCTAAAATAAATAATTAAAATAAATAAAAGGACTTGGAGTGGAGTAGATAGAAACCGGCTTAGAAAAGCGTCCTTGAGCAGGGTGAAGGACCACAGTGGGAGAGAGAAAGGACTTGGGAGGCTGAGGCAGGAGGAGCACAAGTTCAATGCCAACCAAGCAAGACCCTGTCTCAAAAAAATAAAAGGGGGTATGGAGGGCTCTGTGCCCCCGTCAAACCCAGGATGAGGGGGGCAGGTGACAGCGGCCTTGGCTGAGCTTTGCCGAGTCCTCCACATCACTCGGCAACCTTGGCTGGGACCTTGGTGCACAGCGCCTGCGTCAGCCATGACGCTCGGCCCCATGTCAAGGTGACCTCAGCCTGCCCAAGGAGGAGCCCGTCAGAGCCCAGTGGCCTCCGGGCTCAGTCACCCGGCTTGGCCACTGCACTGGCCTTCATATTGATAGAGAAAAACTGAAATGCCAGTTTTCATCATGGTCAGATGCATGCAACATTTGGGGTGACAGCCACAGCCAGGCCATGGTGTTGACGCCACTCAGCATCAACAGCTGTCCCCACTGGAAGTGTCCCAAGAAACCTGCTCCTGTTGTCCCCAGTCCTGGCCCTGCCACCCTGCCTGTCCCTGTGATCCGATGGCTCCAGGGGCATCCTGGGAGTGGGTTTGTTGAGCACAAGCCAACAGTGTCGTGCGGCAAGGGTGGCCTTGTCATTTTTCAGAGCTGAGTAATATTCCACCACGCTGTGTGTCCACTCACCCGTGAATTCTGATGTCTGATTTTCTAACTTTTGGTGAGGTAGGGGTGGACCCTGGGGACCCCATGTGCCAGGTACACATCACTGAGAACACTCACAATGTCTAACTTTTCCTCCCACAGGAAGTGCCATCAATCCCCCACCTTGCTTTTTAAAAATGTGGCAGTCCCAGGGGGAACCCAGGGCCTCACACCCACCTACAGCCTCAGCCTTTTCTACTCATTTTTTTTTCAATTGTGAAGCAGGGTCTTGTCTAGCTGTCCATGGCTTTGAACCTGTAACCCTCCTGCCTCAGCCTCCTGGAGGCTGAATGGCAGTCAGATAGCACTGTCAAGGGAAGGGGGACTGGAGGACACCGCGGGCCCTGGCAGCTGCATCCCTCTGCAGCCACCGCCTGTGCACAGGGCTGGCTTCCCCACCATGCTCAGGGCCGCAGTGTGTCGGACACCGGGTCCCGGGGGACATGAGTCTTTTGCATTTTGTGTCTGGCCAAAGCCAACAGCAGTCATTGGAGGCTCTTGGGGGTGTCGGGTCCTCGCACAGGGGCCGAGCGTGGAGCATTTGAGTTTGGGGGGCTGGGGTTTGAGGCCTCTAAGGCCAAACAGCCTCAGGAATTATGCTGCAGCTCCGGGTAGCTCTTAGGGCTTCTCCCTGCGCAAGGTCCAGAGCCAGGCGCTGTCCTCGGGCTGCAGCCCAGCCCTTGTCCTGGGAGGCAGGGTCTCCATGCGTAGGACAGGATGCTCGTAAACTCGAGACCCTCCTGCCTCAGCCTCTGGAGCTGGGATCATGAGTGTACCAGTGCCTGGGCCAAGGAGCTGTGGTGTGAAATGTGGGTGCAGCCAGGGTCTGGGGAAGATGGGCTGGGGCAGCACCAGGCTGAGGTGACAGTGCCCACAGGCATTGGGACTGTAGCAGGTGACCGCAAGGCCGACTGGGCCACAGTGCCCGATGTGGGAGAGGGCACGGCAGCAAGGGTGTTATCAGGTGGAGGGACAGGCTGGCGGCTAGACTGGCTTGCTCAGGGTTGCAGGGGGTGGGCACCTGAGCAGAGGACAAGCAGCAGCTGAGGTGGCTCTCAGGTACCTTCCAGCCAGCACTGTGGGCAGTCACCTGGGTGACCACACAGGAACCTGTGGCTCCCTCCCTGGAGTGGGACCCAGGAGCGCTTTTGTTCATCTCTGAGGTCTTGAGCCAGTCTCTCTGTGGTCCAGGCTGGTCTCATGACTCTCCTGCCTCAGCATTCCAAGTGCTTGGATCACAGGTATGCGCTGTCCCTGGCTGAGAAACGGATTGGTTCTTCTTTTTGAGGGTCTGTTTGAGACACACTTTCAATATGCAGCCCAGGCTGGCCTCAAACTTGCAGAGATCCTCCTGTCTCAGCCTCTGGCTCCTCCTGTCTCAGCCTCTGGAGTATATGCCACCAAACCCAGTTTAAATAGTGGACTTTGGCCTGGTTCGGTGGTGTGTGTCTGTGATCCCAGCACTTGGGAGGCTGAGGCAGGAGGTTGCTGCAAGTTAAGGTTATAAGAGTGGACAAGGGACCAGGGCCTCAGGGACCTGGGAAACCCAGTCTACCTCCCTATAGCGTAGGTCAGGGTAGAGCATCTGCAGTGTCTACCCTGGCACTCAGCCACCACCCCATGGCCCCTTGGTGGGTGTCCTGCCCTCCACACCCCAATGCTAAGGACTCCCGCATGCGCTGGGGAGCCTGGAGGTATGTAGAGCACGGCCTGTGCTGTGGCCTCTGCCTGGCGGCCGAGGGGCAGGATCGCCACAGCTCATGGGTGTGGAGGATGCAGTCCGCGGCAGGAGTAGCTCGGGGTGCAGAGAGGAGGAAGTGGGGTTTCTTGGAGGGGCTGGGGTGCAGGAGGGCGCCCAGGGCTCTGTGTGTGCCAGGTGCGGCTCAGACTTCACCTCCAGCCCCTGTGCTCTTGTTTTAGGACAGGCTCTGGCTAAGCTGCCCGGGCCAGGCTTGAACTCACACCCTCCTGCCTCAGTGTCCCGAGGAGCTGGGGTTTCAGGAGTGCGGGCACAGTGCTCTCTTGGGTCCCTTGGGCTGGGAATGAGGGAAGGGCGGCTCTGGGCTGGCGGCTATGCAGCACCAGCCACGTGGGGTCCCAAGCCACCACCTGAGGGGCCGAGTGGGAGTCTGAGGAGCAGGGAGGCAGAAGCACAGTGGCCAGAGGCCTAGACCCCCGCTCCCCCCCCGGGGGGGGGCCTCGTCACGTCACCCCCAGCCCTGAGCCCAGCCCTGAGCCCGTGCGCGGGGCAGGCAGAGGCGGGGCGGCTCCTGCTGGTTTAATTTATTACTGCTTAACATCCAGTGACACTGACGTTCCCGCGGCGGCGCCCGCGAGCCTGGCCTGTCCCCGGGGCAGGGTGGCCACACACATGCACCCGCGCTTCGCGACAGTGACCGGCGCTGCGGGAGGGCGGGCACCGCCGGCTCCTAGTTAATGCTGAGCGCACCGCGGCCAGGGCAGTTCGCGGCTACGCGGCCCTCGGCTCCGCTACGGCGGCTCCACCCGGTGCGCTGAGGCCACGTCAGCTCTCGGGCGGGGACGCGGGCCGCGGGGCGTCGGCTCAATCCTCCTCGCTGCCACTTCCTGAGCGGTCCTGCGGGACAGGGGTGGGGTCACCGCGCTGCCCACCCCGCCTCGCTTCTGCCAACCCCAGCCCCGGGTGCGTGGCGCCCTCACCTCCTCCTGCTCGTCCTCGCTGTCGTCGTCGCTCACCACCGGCTTGGCCCGGGACCCACGGCTGGGCCGGCGGCGGCCGCCCTTGAGCCGCTCCTGCGCCTTCTCCTTGCGGCCCAGCTTAATCTTGACCTTGACGGAGCGGGCTGGGGGAACAGGAGGGCAGGGTGAGGGGGGAGGGGAGCGGCCCGGGACGCACGCGCCACGCACGCGCACTCATACTCGGAGCCCTCCTCGGAGGCCCCCCCGCGCACGCGCACTCACACTCAGAGCCCTCCCCTCCTGCGCACGCGCACTCACACTCGGACTCGGAGCCTTCCTCCTCCGCCTCCTCCTCCTCCTCGCTCTCCTCGCCCTCGCTGTCCTCTTCCTTCTCCACCTTCTGCCGCACGCTGGTGAACACCGACTGCAGCACGATGGAGTCCTCGTAGATCTGTGGGGCGGGGCGGGGCGGTTCTCAGGCCTTGGGAAGGACACAGCAGAGGACCCCGCAGGCCGGTGGGCCTGTCCTTTCCTCATGGGAGCGGTGGGACAGAAGCCCCACAGTGCGCAGGCGCACAGGGCCAGGGGAGGTGCAGCCAGGTGGGGGGCGGAGGTGGGTGCGTGGGCCTAGTGGTCTCCCCGGTCGGCCTGCGCTGCTTCTCCAAACAGCAAAGGGGGAATTCTTTAAAACCCTTTTGGGCCTGTTATCCCAGCACTCAGGAGGCTGAGGCAGGAGGATCACTGCAAGTTCGAGTCCAGCCTGGGCTACAAAGTCAGCTCAAGGCCAGCCTGAACTGCATGGGGAGACTCTGTCTCAGACCAATAATAATAATAATAAAAACCCTATCAACAGCCAGACGCAGTGGCACAAGTGTGCAATCCCAGCACTTGGAAAGAGGCTGAGGCAGGAGGCTCATGTGAGTTCAAGGCCAGCCTGAACCATTTAGTGAAACCCTGCCTCAAAACGCATGCACGCACACAGGCAAAAACTATCAACTTGCCAGTGGCACAGGCTTATAATCTCAGCACTCTCGGGAGGCTGAGGCAGGAGCACCTCCTCAAGTTCAAGGCCAGCCTGCGCTGGGAGGGGAGAGGGTCTCAGACACCCTCCCAGGCCCCATCAGCGGGGCAGGGCGCCGCGCTCACCAGCGAGCCCTCCAGGTTGAAGGTCTGCGCGTTCTGGCAGAGCAGCATCACGTCCTTCTCCAGGTCATTGAGGCTGCGGTACTTGTGGCTGCGGATCCGCTCCTGCAGGGGGACAAGGAGCCGCTCAGCAGGAAGCGCAGGGAGCCGCCCCAGCCCCGGTACCCCCTGAACCCCACCCGTGCACCTTGATCTTCTTGAAGTCCACGGGCTTTCGGATGAGCTCGTAGTACTCAGGCAGCTCCTTGCGTGAGGGCAGCTGGATGAACACCTCGCTGAGCTGCCGTCCACTGCTGCTGCAAGGCAGGATGGGTGGCTGTCACTCTCACACGGGGTCACTGGGAACGTCCCCAGGGTGGCAGCTGGTGTGTTTTTTTTTTATTTGCACCGGGGATCGAACTCATGACCTAGCACCTGCCAGGCAGCATTCATGTATTTTTAACCTAGTCCTGTCCTTGCCCACCATCTCTGTCCCCGCCCTGGGGGGATCCCAGCCTGGGATGCCTTTGTGTCCCAAGCAGTGGCCCAGTGACCTTCACCTAAAGCTGCAAGAACCGTGGGGCGCCTGCCAGCCCTCGCTGACCACCCCACTTCCCCCGGCTCCTCCCGCAGTGTGACAGAGCCAGGCAGAGACGCAGAGTCCTGCAAGTCTGGGCCAGGGGGCCAACATCAGTACCACCACATTCCCGATTTCTTCTTTTTGTTTTTTTGAGACACAGTTTCGCTATGTAGTTCAGTCTGGCCTTGAACTCAAGGTGATCCTCCTGCCTCAGCCTCCTGATTATCTTGTCTTCATGAGAACTCCAAGGGACAGAACCACCCACTCCACCCTACTGAGCGTCCTGAGCAGGCCTCATCTCAGTCCCTTGTCCTGAAGGTGGCTGTGGCATGGTGGCTTTCTGGGAGCACCATGGGGTCTCCCCTGCCAGGATGCCCTGGGCTCCTTGCAACATGGCCCGGGAGGCGTCCACACACCCAGCCTGGGCCTGTGGGTCCATCCTGCCCTGCTTGAGGGGTCGCCTGGCTCATGCTCATAAAGGGCCATACCCGGCCTTCCAGGTTGTGGCAAGTGTCAGCCAAAAGCGGCCCTGTGGGACAAGGGACCACGTGTCCCCTCAGGCCACACCTCTCCCTGGAGACTAGGCTTCCTGTGTGCAGGCCCAGGTGTGTGTCCACATGGCCACAGGCTTGAACAAACTATGGAAAGAGGACACAAGGCCCAACATGCCTGCCGCTGGGGATAGAGCCCAGGCCCGGCCAGGCCACCAGACTGGGATGTCACCCTCCACCCACCCACCTCAGCCCGAGTGCCACCCGGTGCCGCTGGCACTTGGTGCAAGTTCCTGCTGGAAGTTTCCATGTGGCCAGAAGTGCTCAGTCACAGGTGGGAGTCACCTCCTGGGCCACATGGCTCCCGCGTCCCTTGGCCTTGTCCCTCCATGGTGTCCCTGAGGAGCAGACCCCAGGTCTCATGCACACATCCTCCCGGACGAGGGGACCTGCGGTCCTGCCAAGAGATCTTGGCCTGCCCAGCCTTGCCTTCTTGAAGCTTCTCTCATTCCCCTTCACAGCGCAGGCTGGGCCCCACTGGGTCATTGTCTCCTGGAGGAGCAGCCTGGGCCCTTCCTGGCGGGAAGCACAGCTGGGCCCGTACAGTGGCAGTGGGAGCCTAGCGCAGCAGCCTCCCCCCACCCCCGGTGCCTCAGCTTCCCCACCCCGAGGCTCCACCCTGCAGGGCTGCCCCGTGTCCTCAGCTCTGGACAGAAGGTGTGCACTGGCCACACCAGCAGCAGTCACCAGGCCACCACTGCTGCCCTGAGACTGTATCTCCCAGAACGAGACCCTCCTTCTCCACCACTGCCCTGCCATGTGAAAGGGACCCAGCCCACAGCGGAGGCTCCGAGGCACCACAGCCTCGGTGGGGTGAGGGACCTGGGGTGGTTCAGACCTCCTTGCGTTAGGCAGCCTGTTTCCCTCCATGTCCCGCCCCTGGGTACCCAGCTCTGGTCCTGGGGGCTGCCTACCGCCAAACCACAGCCACCCTCCAGGCCAGGTTGGTGGCTTGGAGACCAGGCCTGTCGGAGCCCTGGGACTTCTCTCTAGAAGCCAGTAGAGCCCTGCTGCTGTCCTTGGTCCTAGGGCTGTGGTGGCCACAGTCCTGCCTCTGACAACACAGGCGTCGCTGGGTCCACGGAGCTTGTCTTGCAGCAGACCTGGCGCCACTCAGGGGCCCCCAAGGCCAAGCCCAGTCCTGTCTGGTCCCTGATGTCCCTGCCGGGGGGGGGGGTGCCTCCACTGAGCACCTGCAGGTGGATTCATCTTCAGAGGAGGGAGGACAGACCGCCAGGGCCCTGAGCGGGACAGCCCTGTGTGCTGTCATCCATGGCCCCGTCCTAGCAGATAGCAGGACCAGAGGGGTCACACAGGCTGTTGTGACATGTGGGACACTGGGGCAGGCAGGGACTGGAGTCTGGTCGCTGAGACCAAGCCACAGGTCCCCTCCCCACTCTGCCCTGCTTGTCTCTCGCTCCACGTCAGGGGTCACAGATGTCTTCGCTGACAGTGGCTCCTGGCTTCCCTGCTGCAGTACTTCATGAAGAAACAGCCTGGGGCTGGATTTTAGTGACATGTCACTTTGAGCACTAAAATTTGAGTTTCATATGATTTTCACATTTTGAATTACTCTTTAGATTTTTAAAAAGTTACCTGAAAAAAAAGATTTTTTGGACCACAGGGAACTGAACCCAGGACTTTGTGCATGCATAGCCCTGCTTATTTTGAGGCAGGCTCCTGTTACGTTGGCATCAAACGTGCATCCTCCTGCCTCAGCTTCCTGAGTAACTGGAATTACAGGTATGCACCTTCATCCCCCAGTCTAAAAATCAAGTCTTAATTCTTTGGCTTACATCACAGGTAACAGCTCCAATTCTGTGTGTCTGCGCTGGTCTGCAGATCTGATTTGCCCCTGCTGTGAGTCCTCAAATTTGGGCTTGGGGATGGTCCACACTTCCTGGGGTCCTGGCCTAATTCCCTAACCATGGCAGACATTGCAAATGGATCACAGCAGCATGACCCAAGCTTCACCGACGAGGCAAAAGCAATCAACCTAAAAATGGCAGTCTAGACGGATCATGGGCATCCAGTGTGGACGGGCAGCCTGCTCGCCTGCTCCGCAGGACCTCAGCTCTACCCTCCTTCCCTCTGCCCATCGCAGGCCGTCTTGTTGTGACGTGTTTCAAGGTGGTGGCCCTGGGCCATCCTTCCTTCTGACTCAGCAAGGGTCCTGGAGGAGAACACCTCAGGATTTTCCAGTCTAAGCAGCAGAGTATGTGGGCAGCCTGGGCACACATGCCCCGGCCAAAGACGGGACAGCAGCCCCTGCCTACTACAACATGACGTCCAGGTTCCATTCAGAGGCCACGCCTCGGTCTCTGTGCCCCTCGGGAAGCCCTGAGACCGGGATTGGTGCACCCAGGGGCTTGCAGGCCACAGACCCAGGGGGAGCGTCTGCTGGTCTTTGTGGTGGTGGCACTTGGGACTGACCCCAAGGCCCTCACACGGAGCCCTGTTTAGATGTGGGCCAGGCACTTGCTGAGTTGCTTAGATGGGCTTTGCACCTGCAGCTCTCCTGCCTCAGCTTCCTGTGTGCCGGGACCACAGCGCTGTGACGTTTCTTCCTCGTGGATCTACAGCAGCTACGCAAGGGAACTCAGGGCCCAGGTTCCAAATCCCTGGCAGCCAGCACCCGCCCTGCCACCTGGAAACCACTGTCAGCACCACTCCTTGCAGGCGGGGCCCTCAGGCCACAGCAGAGCTGAGCACACTCCTCAGGAGAGGGCCCGGGGAATGGCCAGCAGGTGGGGTGACAGCAGCCCTGAGACGCGCACTTCCTCTGCAGGGTCACATCTGCGTCACCTGGAGACACAGGGTACCCCAACCCCCTTGGGAGTGGCACTGACAGTAGGATCCCAACTCAGGAATGAGGGAGGGGCTGGGGGCACTGAGGCAGCAGGAGTGAGGCGCGGGGTTGGGGGTCAGCAGGTTCAGTCACCAGACACAGGACACGGCGGTGCCCTGCCCCTGAGCGAAGGCCTTCCAGAGTCTCGGGAGTGGGACCCGTGTGTGTCGTTGGGGGCTGCTGGGTGGCCCACGTGTGTTCCCAGTTTACAGCTGAGACAGCCGCTCTGCTTTCCCAGGGCCGTGTGGAGCTCCCGCCAGTGCTGACGCGGACCTGGAGCTGGGCCGCTGCCCCGCCACACCCTCCTCCCTCTGCTGACACTGCTCATCCAGTGACCTCTGCACCCAAGCGCTCACCCGGTGACCTCTGCGCCTGGGCGGGCCTGGCCCAGCAGACGAGCCCGTTCTTGCACAAGACGCAGCCTCTCACCTTCTGCCATCTGAGCGGCTGCTGGTCACCCTGAGGAGGTGCAGGCCTGGGAGGGCAGAGGGCTGGTGGCGAGGCCGTGCCCCGCTGTCACTGTGACCCGCTGGCCCACGTGTCCTCTCAGGCTGCCCCTCCACAGCCCCACTCCAGCTCCCCCTTGGAGGTGGCGCCGAGGTAGAGACGGTACAGGGATGGGAGGACGCTGAGCTTGAGGACACACTCGCTGACCATGCTCTGTCATGGTAGCCTGTGTGGTGACGACTGTCCAGAGCTGTCCCATAGCAAGATCTCCTTACAGCATGTGTCCTGCAGCAGCCACTGTCCCGTGTCGCAGCTCAGGGGTGGCTGCCCTGGTCCCCTCTGTCGAGATGGCACCTTCCAGTGTCACATCTTCCTGGCCCTCCCTAGGCATCACAGAGGCCAGGACGCTGCCTCAGCCACCAGCTGCCACCGGGCCCCCAAGCGGCACACGCAGCTGTGACAGGGTGCAAGCCTGGCCCAGAGCCCTGCGTCTCTGTGACGGAGAGACGGGGCCACTGCAGCGCGTTTTTTCCTGCCGCTTCCTCTCCTCTGCTCTACGGAACCTGAGCCGCACACATGTGGCCATCTCTTGGGTCTGGACTTTGGCAACTCCTTGATGTGGCTTGACCATGAGGATACACGCGTTGCCTCGGGGGAATTCCTCAGCAGTTTCGGCAGCAGCAGCCGCAGCAGCACTGGGCTCTCTCTGGCCCATGGTGTCCCGCCTGTGACTGCTGCTCTGCTCTGGCCCAAGCCCTGCGGAAGCCACCTGAGCCCCCTGGCCACTGTGGCAGGGACAGTAGGTGGGGCAGCCTGGGAGGTGTGGCCCGGGGCCGAGTGCAGAGAGCGGGGACCCTGAGCAGGACTGGGCGGGCCACAAAGGTAACACACGCGGGGAGGTGCTGCTGCATCTCCTGCCACCCAGGGACCCCTGCCCCAGCCGCCACCAGCTTGTCCCCAAGGACAGCAGGAGCAGGGGCAGGCTCTGCAGGCTAAGTCTGGGTAAGCAGTGCACAGCGACATGCTCCTCCTCCAGGTCCCATGCTTCACTCAGCCAGAGCTGAGCCAGTGAGAAGGTTCTGGAAGCAATTTTTAAAGACTCCAAATGTTCTCCTTTAGCGTTTGCTCCTCTGGAAGGGGGCACAGAGCCCCATGGCACGGTCCCGCTGTCCATGCTGCCCCCTGGTGGTCCTGTGGGGCAGGGGCGTCACCCACAAGGAGCTGGGGAGGGTGATCCCTGGGCCACCTGAAACATCCAGCCTGGTGGTGGCTTTGGTCACAGGTGATGCGTGGGTCATGTAGTCCCAGGTCTGCAGACAGAGGAGGACCGTGTTCATGGGACTGGGCAAGCGTCACCCAGGCTCCTGCTGGCTGCACTCCGGGCCCCTTCCCAGCAGAGCCTTGGGGCCCCTGCGCGGTGATGAGCCTCAGCACAAGCCAGACGGAGTCCAGGGGCACCGAGTCCCAGACTGGGGCGCCCGGGCACTGCTCCACTTCTGACCCCACCGCAGACTGAGCCATATCCCCGCCTTCACGCTTGTTTTCCGGTCTAGCTAAGAGCGTCGGGAAGCTCCGCTGAGCCATTTGTGAGATTATCCCAGATAAAGTGGCGTCTGACCAGAAACCGAGCTGATGAGCTGACGGCCTCTTATGAGACTTGCCATGGTCCAGGTGACAGGGAACAGCCCCTGGTGACCCTGGGCTGGCTGTGGCCCTCTGCGGTTCTTCCCGGGCTCCGGGGACCTCTGAGCTACCCACACATGGAGACGGAAGGTTGCCAGGAGCAAGAGTGCACGCCTGTAACCCTAGCTGCCTGGGGGCTGAGGCAGGAGGGTCCCAAGTTCAAGGCTAGCCCAGCGACTTGGCGTGTAGGTCTCAAGTTACAGCTGGATGTAGCTCAGTGGTGCAGCACTTGCTTAGCTCGCTCAAGGACCTGGCTTCCATTCCCAGTACTGCCTGCCCTCAGGCGGGGGTGGGCGAGCGCGAGGTGCTGAGGGCACAGTGGCCTCAGTGTCCCCACCACCTGACAGGCTGGGCTGACTGTCAGCCACTTAACTGTTAGGAGCAGCTTCAACCCGCTGGCTGGCTCCTCCCCCACCAGGGAGCTGTCCTTCCTGTCATGTGCCATACAGGCAGGCACGAGGCGAATGCAGGCTTCCAGCGAGGCAGGGACCTGGGGTGAGCCCCTGTGGCGCCCCCGGGCTCACCCACCTGGGCTGGTTCCAAGCCTTTCAAACTGAGCTTCACTGCACGCAGCGCGGTGCACGCCCGATGCCCGCACCCTGACATGTCCGTGTCCATCCTGGCCGTGTGCCTCTGGGCGTTGCATGCTCTTCAGTGTCTGCTTCTCGGGCCACCGCAGAGCTGATGCCACACAGCAATGGGGGAGCACCCTTCCCAGATCCCCAGGAGGGTCTGGCTTTTAAGATGGGTCAAGGTTTAAAAAATTCCCTGAGTCGGGGCTTTGCTCAGCAGCATAAGCGCCTGCCTGGCAAGTGCGAGTTCGTGAGTCTGATCCCAGGTACGGGAAAAAAAAAAGGTGAAAAGTTGCTTGAAAGTAAAATCTGCTGATTTATTGTGAGGACGCTCCTCATCCCCCAGTGCTCCTGCCTGATAATTCCACAGATGGTAGGAAAGCTGGGTGGGGGAAAATACGATTCTCCACAGAGCGACCGGGGAAGCTGAGGCAAGGGGATTGCTTGCACCCAAGAGGTAAGTGACCAGCCGGGGTAACAGGAGATCACACAGCGGGCACGGGCCTGTGCCCCTAGCTGCCAGAGTCCCGCTGTGCCATCATGTTAGTGTGTAGGTGGCCGCTGGGCAGATTCTACCCTGGGAGACGATGGCCCTGCTGCTCTTGGGGTGCACAGGCCTGCCTGCATCCCCAGCAGGGGAGGAGCTGTGGCCACCCCGGTGGCACATGGTGGCCCCGGCCGCATCTCCTGACGTCAGCTGCGTGCTTTCCGGGATGCCCCACACAGCACTGCCACTGCCCCCCCACAGCTGGGCAGCACCCTCGGAGTCGTGCTGCTCTAGGGTCCACGGAGACAGATGCCTGCTGGGGCCTCTGCACCCCAGCCTCTGGGCCGCAGCCCCTTCCATGCCCCCTGTGGGTGCAAGCCATGGCCGGGCCCCCACACGGTCCAGGGTGTAGCGCCATTTCTGTGCCCTGCAGCCGGAGTCTCTTTCTGCCATGTGTCCCAAGCAGCAGGGGTCCCCAAAGTCACCCCTGCCCCAACTATGCAGATCTACTTCAGTGTCGAGGTTTGCAATGGGCTTTAGGACAGACACGCCGCAATGTCAGCCAGAGCCACCCTGAGCTCGGCTCCTCCTCAGGTCACTGCCCACACTCCAGCAGTGAAACTTGTCCCAGCACTGCTGACCCTGCCCCGAGGCACCACAGCTGCCGCCACTCGCCACACCTGCAGTGGTGCTGGGGCACTGTGTGGCTCATCGCTACCACCGAGCTGCTCAACCCTCGCGATAGGGGACAGCGCCGATGGGAAAGTCCCTAGCCTGGGCCACTAGGGCCCCGGCACTGCCTGCCACGTGGACCAACGCAGAGGGTGGCCGCAGCCACTTCCCCAGCCCACACACAGACCGGGGTCACAGTGGGCGCCCCAGACTCCATCTGCCCGTCACGGCACCGCCACATGGCCCAGTGCCGCCGCCCTCCGCTTACCTGTCCTTGTACTTGATCACGGCGTCCACGATCTTCTTCATCTTCTTGGTGAGGTTGGGCGGGTTTGGGGACAGCTTCTCGGCAGGCGGCCGCCCGCGCTTCTTTTGCTTCTTGCTCTCATCGTCTTTGTCGCGGCTGCGCGTGCTGGTGGTCGGTGTGGAGGAGCCGGCGTCACTGTCCCGCTTTCGCTTCCGCGACGACTTCTTCTGCCGGACCTCCTCTTCCATCTCCTCCAGCGTGCCCTCCTCGATGGCCTTCAGGGTCAATAGTAGTAAAATAGGACAGCCAGCACCCGGGTTGAAACAGAGAGGCCGCGACGCGCATCCGAGGACCCGGCAGGGCGGAGGCCCCCACGCCACCTTCCCTGTCCTGTCCCTGCGGCCACTGAGCCCATCCAGAAGGGGCCAGCTGAGGAGCTGTGCTCACTGTTCAAAGACACACAGGACTGCGACTGGTGGCCCTCGCTCAAAGGGGACAGTGCCACAGTGCTGCCACTGGCCCTCCCTGACCGCTCCTAAAAACTGATGAATGACACCGGGCGTGGTGGCA
This sequence comes from Hydrochoerus hydrochaeris, assembly GCA_004027455.1. Taxonomy (NCBI): domain Eukaryota; kingdom Metazoa; phylum Chordata; class Mammalia; order Rodentia; family Hydrochaeridae; genus Hydrochoerus; species Hydrochoerus hydrochaeris. The sequence goes on from PVLA01007836.1 coordinate 45,009, forward strand.
TGACACTGGGTGTGGTGGCTCATGCCTGTCATCCTAGCACTCAGGAGGCTAAGGCAGGATGTTCGCTGGGAGTTCGAGACCAGCCTGGGCTACAAAGTGAGCTCAAGGCCAGCGTGGACTGCATGGTGAGACCCTGTCTCAGAAAGACAAAAAACAAAACAAACAAAAATATGATGAAAGACACCTTGTGTAAAACCTACCATGTGCAGGGCCAGGGGTTTAGCTCAGCGGCACGAGCACCTGCCTACCAAGTATAGGACTGTAAGTTCAATCCCAGGTACCAAAAAGGAAAAACACTTAAAACCGACCATGCAGGCCCCAGCTCTGCCTGTCCTATTCTGGAGCAGGACCTCACTGGGCTGTCCAAATGGGACTCCCACTCGCCATCCTCCTGCCTCAGCCTCCTGAGGAGCTGGAACTGCAGGCAGGCACCAGAGCACTGTCACCGTCTTTAGAGTTCTAGGCTCAGTGGCACTGAGGTCATCACCTCCTTCTCAGAGGAGGAGTAAGTGCTCCACAACTGCTCACACTCCCCGAGGGTGCCCTGGCCCTCCTGTCCCACGGTCCTTCCTGCCGTGCCCTGGGGTACCACAGGCCACGCCTGCGCTGGTCTCGCCTGTCCAGGCTCCGGCTGCTCCTGGCCCTGCACCGCCCCGTCCTCTGCCCTGTGGCCTTGGCTCAGCGTCCCGCCTCAGCTCAGCCATGCCCGCGCCTGCTCCTGGTAGTGACACTGGGGAGGGGTGTGCTCACTCTCTTATGTGTGGTGCCAGACCAAGCTTGGAACCTTTGCACTGAGCCACAGCCGGCCTTTTTCCCTTTTCATTCTGAGACAGGGCCTCAGGTTAAGTCTCTTAATTGCTCTGGCTGAGGCGGAGCCTTTTGGGTGCTTTGCTACTGGGGGGTGGTCTCACGACCTCCTGCCTGCGGAGCCCACACTGTATCACTGGCCTCCCAGTGTGCAAACCTCCTGCCTCAGACTCCCACAGTGTTGCGGGGACAGACGTACGCCACCAGGCTGAGCTGCATTGCCTCAGTGACACCTCTGATGAGACCTGGGCCTTGGTGCTGAGGACACGGCCACAAGTGGACCCACATGGGAGGCCCTTGCCCTCACAGAAAAGATGCAGATGGCAGAGCCGTGGTGACAAGTGTGGTGGCCAGGAGGGCCGGGAAGGAGGACTCAGAACCCAGGGCTCTTGGCAAATGGTGGTAAGGACCAAAGTAAGCCCCTCCTGCACTATGGTGGGCCCTAAATCCAGGGCTGGCCTCTCCCTGCCGTTCTGTACTTTCTCAGCCGTACCTCAGCCTTGGGGGCCACCCCGTGCCCCTCCCCGGCCCATTATGTTTTACTTGGTCCATGCTGGGCTCCACCTTGCAATCATCCTGCCCCAGCCCCATGAGCAGCTGGGGTTAAGGGATAGGCCACTATGCCCAGCACATATGGCTTTCATGTTTGATTTTGTCTTTTTGAGGCAGGTCTTTTTATCTGTTTGTTTTTGTCTCCCCATGCAGTTCAGGCTGGCCCTGAGCTCACTTTGTAGCCCAGGCTGGTCTCGAACTCGCAACGATCCTCCTGCCTCAGCCTCCCGAGTGCTGGGATTACAATAGGTGGGTGCTACCAAGCCAGCTCATGTGTCCTTATTAGAGACAAAAAATGACACAAAAAGAGGCAGAGGACAAGGCCACGCAATACAGAGGCAGAGGTGGAGGTAGAGGCCGAGTAAGGTGGCAGCAAGCCAGCAGTTGAGGCTGGAACGTCCCTGCCTGGCTGCAGCCTCAGATACCGGGGAGGGACATTTCCAAGGGTGACCGTACAGGGCACGGAGACAGGCTCATGGCCACCAGGACACCACAGCGGCTGCCAGCAAGCAGGCACTGACTAACTGCGCTGGTCGTGCACAGGACAGACGGGCTGCTGTGTGTGCTGCAGGACGGAGCAAGACACGTGCGGCGGGAAAAACCGGTGTCTCCTCTTTAACAGGTGTGGGGCTAAGAGCCCTTTGGGAACCCTCGGCCCCAGAGAGCTGGGCAGGAGAGCGCTGTCTGTCCACCCACGTGGGGCAGGTCTCTGCCTGAGGGGGAGAAACCCCAGCGCTGCGGGAAAGTGGATGCACTTTTTTTTGGCACTGGAAGTTGAACTCAGGACCTTACGCCTCCAGGCAGGCATTGTGCAGCTGAGCTAGAGTCCTGGCTCTTGAGGGTATAAGGTTAAGTGAGTAGGTCAGACATCTGAGCTTAACATTGCCTGGTTTCTCTTGCACGACAATTCTAAAATATAAATAACTTTGTCACTTAAGATTTGCCGATACAGGGTCTCATTCTATATTCCAGGCTAGCCTCAAACTCAAAGCAATCATCCTGCCTCAGCCTCTGGAGCACTGGGACTACAGATGTGCACCACAACACCCAGCAAGTGTAAATGAAGAGCAAAATGAGAGAGGAGGAAACAGATTTGTCTGTTTGTGAGAGGGTCTTGCTGTGTAGTACAGTCTGGTCTTGAATTCACTATGTAGCCCAGGCTGGTCTCAAACTCTCAGTGATCCTCCTGCCTCAGCCTCATGAGGGCTGGGATTACAGGTGTGCACCACAGTACCTACTTCTAATACAGAGTATTCATTTTTTATTTATTTATTTTTGTCTCTTTGAGAGAGGGTCTCGCTATGCAGGTCAGGCTGGCCTCGAGCTCACTTTGTAGCCCAGGCTGGTCTCGAACTTGCAATGATCCTCCTGCATCAGCCTCCCGAGTGCTGGGATTACAGGCATGAGCCACCATGCCTGGCCTAATACAGAGTTTTTAATAAACAAAATTATTATTATTATTATTTGGCATTTCAGGAATTGAACCCAGGGCAGGGCCTTTACAGTGGACTGTATCTTCACCCCTTCTTTATTTTAAGGGTCTCTTAAATTGCTAAATTGCAAAAGGAGGGATAAAAATCGCAATCCTCCTGCCTCTGCCCCAAAAGATCTTTTGAAATGGGAGAGTGACCGAGAGGCAGACGGGGAAGGAAGGGGCGAGGGGAAGGGCACGTGGGGTGACCACGCTCCACTCCCCGCGAGGACGTGTGCTGAGCAAGGCTTTTAGGGATAGCAGCGTGGCCATCACACGCAGGACAGGGCTGGGCCCTACCTCCCACCATCAGCAGCTTTAATTAAACACGGCGGAAGAAGTAGAACCGCAACACTGAGAAGAAAACATAAGAGTAAGTTTCTGTCACCTTGGCTTGGTTAGTTTCTAGGACAGGACACTAGAAGCAAAGAGAACCAGCTCCATGACAGTGAAACGCCTGCTCTTCGTCCAAGGCAGGCAGGAAGAGCCCACAGCAGGAGCGCGGGGCCCTGCAGCACCCACCTGCACCAAGAGGCTCGCCAAGCGCCAGGGGGTTTAACAGGAGGACGCACGTATTCAAGGCGGGCAAGGCCAGGGCAGTCAGGCATGCATGGCCTGCAGCCCAAGGGACTTGGTAGGCTGAGGCAGAAGGATTACTTAAAGGGCCTGCCAGGCCAACACAGTGAGACACCGAGTTGAAATAAAACCCCAAACCACCTAACACAAGGGGGCCCAGGAGTGACCCAACCTCCTCTCCCGGAGCACAGCAATGGCAGCTGAGCTCAGCGGTCCACGCCCAGCAATGCAGGCAGCGCCACACAGTCCCTGCAGGGGCAGAGACCCCACACCACAGGGCGCTTGGGAGCTGTGCCCTAGGGCTCGCGCTCCGTTTCTGCTCCCTCCTAAAGGCTGGAGACCGGGGCCTTCACACTGAGCTACAGCCCGGCCCCGCTCACCGATTACTGCTAAGATGCAACTTTGCCAAGCTGCCCAAATTGGGCTCAGACTTGCATCCTCCCGCCTCAGCTTCTCAGAGTGCTGAGATTCCAGATCTGGGCCACCACGCCTGGCCACAGCAATTCTCTGAAGTGCTAAAACCCAGAACGACCATTTGTTCCAGCAGTGCTACTCCAGGCGTCCACCTGAGAAGAATCAAAGCCCGTGTCCACACAGAGAGGTGTGTGTGACTGTCCATGGTGACATCACTCTCGACTGCCTGAAACACTACCGCCCTCACGTCCATCACTGCTGCACGACAGCACCATCCACCCCGGATAAGTGACCATACAAGTGACCGCGCAGATAGGCCTCAAAGCCACGAGGCCCAGTGAGGGCAGCCCGGTGCCCAGCACAGGACCAGAGTCCGTGGGGATGCGACGTCCCCAGCAGGCACAACGGTACATGGGCTCACTGCCTGGCCAGACTGAACTGCAGCCAGGGGCTCCCCTTGGTGGTGACATGTTGGGTCACACTAGGGCGCCTTCAAAGGTGCCCGCCCACTGCCGCAGTGCACACTTGGTCACTGGCCCTGTCTCGGTGCCCCGAGACTGGGAGCTTGCAACTGTCCCCAGAGCACGAGTGATGACCTTCATGCCAGGCACCTGCCGTGGGGCACAGGGCTAGGAGGCCTCCTGGAAGGCCCTGGGCCCCTCGAGGACAGCACTGGCCACACTCGGAGGCGTCCAGGAGCAGGCGAGGAGCTCAGCTCATGGCCCTGCCTGTATGACAACATGGCCCTCATCCCTGCGCCACGGCCATGCCTGGCCTCACTCTCCTGGCATGGAGGCAGCAGTGGCACTGTGGTGGCTGCCACTTGGGAGTCCGGCCCCGCCCGCCGGGCCACTGCAGGCTGCGGCGCTCCTTGGCATGTACCTTGAGCCACTGCTTCTCGGTCAGCGAGTCGCTGTAGTCCACCTCCTTGCGGTGGCGGGAGCCGCGCCCAAACATCTTCTCCTCCTCCTCCTCGCACGTCAGCCGCTCCACCTCGGCGTCGTCCTTGATGATCCAGGACGGGAGCTCGTCCTCCTCCATGAGGCGCGGCTTCCGCTTGGGGTTGCGGGCCTCCTCGCGCCGGCGGTCCAGGTCCATGCGCTGGTAGTGGGTGGGGGACGGGTCAGCATGGGCACGGCCAGAGGCCACAGCCCCGGGGCGCTGCAGGCCAGGTCAGGGACAGGGAGCCCTCGGGTGCGGACCCTGCTGAGGGCAGCGGTGGCAGCGCCACACAAGCACCTGCATGCGGGTCACGGCCCTCCTGGCTAAACAGCCCATCACAAAGGTGACACAATGCTGTCACCTGGGCCCTCGGCGACGCCTTGCCCTGGACGGCACTGGCTCTTTGTGCAAGGGTGGGGCTTTAGGATGGTCACCCTGCAAGTCGGGCGGGCTCAGGGCCACACACACAGACCGAGGTCCCTGGGGCCCACAGGACACACTCAGCGTCTAAGAGCAGACAGTGGGGGCTGAGCGGCCCTGATGTGGGCAGGGTGGGGACGTGGAGCGCTTGCCCCCCCCAGCTCCCGGCTTCTGGCGTGCTCACCATGAACAGGTCGAACTCCTCCTCATGCCGTGCGATCATCTGGTTGACCGTCTCGTCATCGGGCACCTCGTCTTCCTCCTACAAGATGACGAGGCTTTAGTGCGGGGGTGGAGGGGCCGGGCTGGGCGGCGGCCGGGCTCGGAGGCGAGCGGCGGCATCCGTGCGAAACGAGCCGGCGACCCGGCGTGGCTGCGGTGGACGGGGCCACGCGGCAGCGAGAGGCTCACACACGCACACGCACACGCACTTCCGTGGGAGCGGGGCCCTGCTGGCCGTCTCAGCTGAGGAGCCAAGGATTGAATGGGCGTGGAGACTGAACTACTCCTCTCACCTTTAGAGGTGGCTCCTCCAAGTCGGGGGTGACGCCCGCTGGCGGAGGGGCCGTGTGGGCGAAGCTGGCACTGCCGCTGCCCGTGCTGCAGTGTCTGCTCTGTGGATAAATAGAGGACTTCAGTCTCCAGGGCTGTCAATCCGGTGTCTGTCACCAGCAGTTCAGAAAAAAAAAACCACTTCAAAGGGAAAGCAAGTACTCATCCTCTTTCCGCTCAGCCCACACTCCCTTTACTCCAAAGGGATGCAAAAAAAATAAGAGTGCAAAAAAAGGTACAAAACCAAAAATGAAAGCCGCTCATGCGTCCACCACTCACTCACGCGGGGCGGGCCGGGGCCGGGCCCGGCGCTGCGCTCACCTCGTCCTGTTCCTCGTGCTCCAGGATGGCCTGCAGGAAGGCGCGCCGCTCGTGGCTCGAGGACTTCTGGTCGAACATGCCCGCCTGGATCACCTTCTGGTCCACATTGAGCTTGTACTTGGCGGCCGCCAGGATCTTCTCCTCCACGCTGTTCACGGTGCACAGACGGAGCACGCGCACCTCGTTCTGCTGCCCGATGCGGTGCGCCCGGTCCTGCGCTTGCAGGTCCTGCGGGCAGGCGGCCGTCAGTCCCACACTGGTCCCCTTGGCCGTGCCTGCCCATCCACCTAGCCGGGAACGAGACCCGGCCTCTGGCATTTGTCCCTGGGGGCTGGGGGCTCTTAGGGAGCCTGGAAGTGCCCCCCTACACCTTTTTGTGGCCCGCCAGATCGTCGGGAACAAAGCGCCATCACAGAGGATGGCTCCCAGGCCTCACTTTCCCATGCCCCGTCACAGCCCCATGCGTCTGCGGTGTGGCCACGTCATCGCTTACAGGATGGACAGTTGTGGCAGTGCAGGGGTGCCTAGCGTGGCTGCAAGCACTGGCCCTGCTGGCCATTCAGCCCAGGCTGGGGGTTGGTGCCACCCCCGAGTCCCCTCTGCGGATGCCGGCCTCCCGTGCCTGCCGGGGGAATGTGGCAGCCACGGCCCTGAACGCTGTTCTCCCTCTCATCCCCAACACAGGCAGGAGGCTCCCAAAACGGTCCCCACCTCAAGACCACCTAAATATCGAACCAGTGGCAAGGACAGAAGGGCCTCTCCACCCTGCGCCCTGTGTCCGCATGCTCCCTCAGCTGAGGTGGGCACGCCCGGCCCCGCCAGTGTCCCAGAGCCCCGGCTGGTCACTAGGTACCTACACCCACAGAGGCCACAAGTGACACTCAGGTTGTCCTCCCTAAAGATGGGCTATGATTTATGCAGTATGTTGGGGCTGCTGGGCTGGGAAGGACACACCCAGACCCCACCGACAGGAGTGCAACCAGGTGGCAGAAGAACCATGAGGGGACCCTGCCATGGCCTGCAGAGGTGCCTCATAGAAGTCCCTTGAAAGGGACAAGGGGCCCGAGGGCCAGGGCTCATTCTGACAACAGAAGCAGGGCACCACCAACTGGGCTACGGGGGACGCCTAGGACCTCTCGCAGGCCCATGGACGGCGGAGACTCCCTGGTGTCCTGGGCAGGGGAGGACCCCCACTGCCCGGTGTGCACTTGGGGACCCAGGAAGGGACACAGGCCCTTCGCTGTGTCACTGAGAAGCCCTGGCCCATGTGAGCTGTCTGGCGGCTGGCAGGAGGCACACAGCTGACCCGGCCACTGTGGCCTGGACAACACAGACCTGGCACCTAGTAGGGCACAGGGGGCACAGGTGGGCGAGCAGGGCTCAGCCCAATCCGATTTCACGCAGCGCAATCGTGCAGGCACAGAATGGGCCTAGAAGGGCCACAGGTATAAATAACGTGGAGTCACTGGGGATAGGAGCGGGTGACCCCACATCCTGGGATTCAGAAGGTAATGGCACCGCCATCTGCCGCCTCCCGCCTCCAAGGCCGCCCTGCCCCCAGAAGGAGCCCGCTGCGTCCTGTACCTGGTGGGGGTTCCAGTCGCTGTCAAAGATGATCACAGTGTCGGCCGACTGCAGGTTGAGGCCCAGCCCACCGGCGCGGGTGCTGAGCAGGAAGATGAAGTACTCAGAGCCGGGCTCGTTGAAGGTCTTGAGCAGCATGCCCCGGTCCTCCGCCTTCGTGGTGCCTACAGGAGAGCGGCGTCAGGAGCGGCCCATCCCAGGACGGACCAGCTCCTGCCAGTGCCAGCAGCGGGCGGGTCTCCTCCAGGAGACAGTGCCTGGCAGAATGGTCCCACCGGGGCTGGAGCAAGGGCCATCCATCTGATGCCACTGCCACCACTAGACAGCAAGTGGCCCAGCAGCTAACACCACCAATGCTGCCATCCCTGTAGACACACGAGGGGCTGTGGAGCCACAGGGGCGTCCTGCAGGCTCAGTCATGAAAGCACAGGGAGAGCCAGGGACACAGCCAGGATGGGTGACCCTGACACCCAGAAAACCTGAGCACAGGAGCGGGGAGGGTGTCAGGGACCCTAATGTGACAGCCTGGAACACAGGGTCCCCTGGCTGCTGGGAGCTCAGGGGAAGGCTGCCCCTAGCCCACTTAGGACCATCTTGGTGACATTCAAAGCTACACGCTCTTTGTATCACAGACATAGTGTGGGGCCTGGTGCCCCCCAAAGCCCAGGTACCCTCAGCCTGCCAACTCCCCAGATGCCTGCAAGCAGGTAGGTGTGTGTGCCCATGGTGACAACAGGGCCCGGGCATGGGCCCCGCCCACTGCCACCTCCCTCTGCTCTGGAGGAGATAAGAGTCCCGCCTGTGCTGGGACTACGTGAAGTGTTGCTGATGGCACCATGGCCAAGCAGACTCAAGTCCTGGTCCCATGACCCCTCCTCTGGGGGCCGAGGACTGACCACAAGGTCAGCAGGGGCAGCTGGAGAGGCCAGCACAGGACAGAGTGGCTCCCACCACTGGGCCTGGCCCCAACCCCACCCAGCAGAGTGCCCTGAAGGCAGTGGGGACAGGGTGCTCCGGAGAGAGCGCCAAGGAGGGGCTGTGCATTGGGGTCCCCAGAGATGGACAGAAGGACCCCTGTCAAGCACAGGGTCCATGAAACCACAGCCTACAAGGTGCTCAGCACGAATGGCAGAGGTAGGGACACGAGGACAGAGGTGAGGGCTCCTGCCGAGACTCACTGACACCAGCAGGAAGGCAGAGGCTGCTGGGCCGGAGGCCCTGATCCCGGAGCCTTGGCCTTGTCCTCCCGGAGCCCCTCAGTGGTGGGGAGACAGAGACACCATAGGGCGTCAGGTCCACGAGGGACACGGGAAGGGGGCGAGCGGTACATCCCTCTCCCCCGAGAGTCTGCCGACCCAGCTCCGGCCTGCTGCTGGGAATAGGTGATGCAGGGACAGGACGGGACAGGACAGGATGGGACAGGACAGGACAGGAGAGCTGGCCCTGGGCTCTGCACGAGTGGAGCTGGCCTGGAAAGCTACAACCAAGCCTCGGTGCCTCATGCCCGAGTGGCAGGGCTCTGCCACCCGACCCCGGCCACCCCGACTCACCGTCCAGCCTGAGGTATTTGAAGCCGCGATAGGCGAAGTAGTCCTCCATGATGGTCATGAGGGAGGTCATCTGGCAGAAGAGCAGCACTTTGTGGTTGGTGGCACGAAGTTTAGGGAGGATCCTGTCGAGCAGCTCGAATTTGCCCGAGGCGCGATACAGGTCCAGCCTGGTGGCGGCGGCAGGACGGAAGGGCAGAGTGTTAGAAGGAGCAGGAACGCAGGGTACAGGCAGCTGTCTCCCCAGGGAGAGACACAGGCCACCCTTAGTCAAGGGTGCAGGGCCAGGGAGACCAGCTACATGTCCTCTGCTCTGAAGGAGCAGTTCACAGTGACAAGGGGGCAGCAGGCATAAACTAGGGCTTTGTCCTGTCCCCGTAAAGGAAGCTCCAGGCACAAAGGCCAGACTTGGGACCAAGCCCCACCCTGCGTCACTGTCACTTTCCCACCAACCGTGAGGGCCAATGTGCAGCTGGGCTGTGGGCAACACTACACTGTGTGACAGCAAGGTCAGGAGTCACAAGGCCCTCCCGCCCTCCCACTGTGCCCTAACTCGGGTGCCTCCAGCAAGTGGCGTTTACTCTGGCACCTTCTGGCGGCCGCCAAGAGATGAGCTGGGCTGGCACGGCGGCCCAGGGGCTCCAGGAGAAGCTGCCCAGGAAGCGGGAGAAGGGGAACAGAGCGGGCCTGGAGGCCAGTCCGCCCGGGGACTCTGCCTCTTGGGGGACACAGGGTCCACTCTGAGTGCGTGAGGCCCAGGTCCCTTCCTCTGGGAGCCGCTTTATCTGGTGAGTGTCCTGCTGTGGATGCTGGACAGGTGCCCACAAGGCCCACCCGAGCAGGCTGCAGCCTGGGGCCCACCCCCCACAGGAAGCTCCTCACCCCTGCACAATGCCGCCGGTGAAGCCCAGGTGCTCCGAGAAGGACTCCTGCAATGCACAGGAGCGGTCAGTGTGGCCCAAGCCCAGTCCCAGTCCCACTGTGTGCTGTGACAGGGAGGGCCCCACGGGCTTGGCCACTGATGTGGGCACACGAAGGCCATGAGGGGCGAGCTGCTCTCAGAAGAACCAGGCTCTCAAAGGCACCGCGGCCCTCGGCTCCCAGTGGCAGGGGCGGGAGAGAGGGCTGTCTCGGTGCTCAGGCCACCTTTGGGGTGAGGACCTGCTTCTGTCCAGTACTATATGCCCACCCGGTCTGGGTGCCTTAGGGTAAGCATGACGGGCTGGGCACAGCTCAGCAGCAGAGCACAAACAGGCACCCTGGGGCCCTGGGCTCCAGCCCTGGCATCACGGGTAAGTAATTTTTGCAAAGAGAAGAATCAAAACGAGGCTGATGTAGTACAGGCTTTGCTGCTTGACATATTTAAGAATTTTTTCTGTTTTTTTGAGATACAGCCTTTGTAGTGCAGGCTGGCCTTGAATTCCTCGTGTAGCCCAGGCTCAAAATCATGGTGATCCTCCCGCCTCAGCCTCCCAGTGTTGGGATTATAGGCGTGTGCCACCACGCCTGGCTTTTCCTTTTCCATTTTTTTTTTTTTTTTTTGAGATAGGGCCTCCCTGGAGCTCATGGCAATCCTCCTGCCTCAGCACCCTGAGCGCTGGGAGTAAGGTGTGCACCACCACACCCACGGCCAGCTAGGATGACTGCTCAGGAGCCAGCAGAGGCACGTGAGCCGGCGTGCCCAGACCTGCTGGGCGCAGGTGCGGCCTCACCTCGATGTGCTGGAACATGTAGGGGTGGTTGCAGATCTTCCGCAGCTGCATGATGGTGTTCATCAGGGTCTTGGTGCCGCCTTTGCCCTGCAGGGGCAGAGGGCACAGCGCTGTAGTCAGGGTGTTGCCAGGGCTGAGGGACACAGCCCGCTGGGCACTCTGGGAAGGAGGTGGTGGCGGGATGGGACAAAGGGGTGGCCGGATGGTGCATGCTGCGATGCCGGCTTCCCCAGGCCCCGCAGGGCTCACAGCAGGGCCCGGCCAGGCAAGCCGTGAAGACTCAGGGCAGGGGCCGGTGGGCAGCTGCTGTGCCGGAGGAGACCGGGACACATGGCCGCAACAGCTCGGGCAGCAAAGGAGCTGGACAAAGTGCCTCACAGAGGGGTGGGGGCTCGGGGCTGCGGCCGGCGCTGGGCAGGCCGGAGGGGCCTGAGCACCCCATGGCAAACTGGGTCAGTTCTGTGGCGGGGAGGCGGGGTCCCGGAAGGTGCCCGTCCTGCCAACTGAGCACAGCAGCCCAGGGATGCCCCCCAAGCGGAGTATCACCCTGGTACCCTGGCTGTCCCTCAGGCTGCCCAAGGCCTCGTCCACGGCAAGAGGCGGGCCCCCGCTGGCTACAGCAGCCCAGCACCCTCCTGACAAGGGGACCCGAGAGCCCACCTTCTTGTCCTTCTCGGAGCCGTCGGTGAGCAGCACCCCCTTGGCCTGCATGTGGCGGTAGAGCACACGCTGCAGCGCGGACATGTCGCACTTGATGACGTACTCCACCTGCGGGGGACAGCGCTCAGCGGGCTGCACAGCCAGGCCACTCACCCCGCCCCACTGCAAAGGACCCCCAAGGCTGGGGCCAAGGAGTGACATAGGGATGTAAGAGTTAAGGGAGTTCTGGCCAGGACAGGCAACTCATCCATGTTCTAGAAGGATCTCCCATCAGCTAGTGCAAGAGCAAGTACAGAACCACTGGGCTGGGAGCCCCGGAGCGAGCCCCTGCATGGGACGGCAACCCGCAGCCTCCCGCCTGGGGCCAGCCACTGGCAGCAGAGCTGGTCACCATCCCCCACGGGGATCCAGGGGGGGCAGGGGAGGCCACCTGACAGTAGCGGCCACCCCGGGGATGCCTGTGCCATGCTGCTGCTCCAGCCTCACCTTCTCAGGCAGCTGGGCCTCAACCTCCTTCTTGAGCCGCCGAAGCAGGAAGGGCCGCAGCACCTTGTGCAGCCTCCGGATGATGAGGATGGTCTCCTCCTCGTTCAGGTCCACCTGGCCAGACAGGACGGGTCACCTCCAGGGCCGCCCTGCTCTTCCCCAAGGATCCACCGCCCGCCCTTCCTGGGACAGGTGGGGCATAGACCTGAGGGCCCCGGGTGCCGTCCCCAAAACACAGCCACTCGCTGCATGGCCTGGCCAAAGGTGACAGGAGCTGGCATGGCCACCACCCGGCAGGGGCAGCCGAACTCCAGCCAGTCAGCCTGGGGGGCCACGCTGGATCACTCTGTGTGTGTGTGTGTGTGTGTGTGTGTGTCACCCTCTGCTGCCCCACCTGCGAGGGACTGAGTGAGAGCTATTCTCCCAGGGTACTTGCTTCTTGGTTAAGGAATTACGTATTTTAAAAATAGTAAGGGGCTGGGGACTTAGCTCAATGGCATAAGCACCTGCCTGGCAAGTGCAAGGTCATAAATTCAATCCCCGGTACCAAAATTAATTAATTAATTAATTAAAATTTAAAAACATAAAGTGAGGAATAGTGGCTCACACCTGTGGATCAGACTTCCCTGGGTGGCTGAGGCAGGAGGATTACAAGTTCAAGCCCAGCCCGAGCAACTCAGCAAGTAGAAAATAACAAGGGTTGGGGGTGTAGCTCAGGGCCCTGGGTTCCCTCCAAGACTGCAGACACACAGTGGAGAGAGAAAGAGCACAGATGGCCCTGGCTTTGTTGCGCCCTGGCTGTCTGTGGAGCGGAAATGGGGCTGCAGCACTTGGTCCTGGCCCTGGGCAGGCACGGGAGGCACACGAGACCTCCGGCCTCTGTGGTGGAAGGCTGAGAAGAGGCGGCAGGCAGGACGCTGTGCGGGTGTCACCCCCACAACCCAGTCCCCTCCGCCCTGCACGCCTCTCAGCCAGCACTGGAGGCAGATGCGGGTGTGGTGTTTGGAGCTGGCTCAGGGACCTTGGACTACAAAGACCCGGCCCACACAGGAGCTACGCCAGTGTGGCCTTCAGGCCATCGGTGCCACCATGGCTCTCAAACACCAAGTGGCCACAGCAGCCAACAGCGCCAGACAGCACCTGACTGTGGCTTCCTGCCGGAGCCCTTCTGGGCCCAGTGCCACGGGGGAAACCTGGACTCCCCAAAGGGCGCCACGAGACACGGCCACTGTCCCCTTTGTGCCCAGGACAGTGCATGGGCCCAGCACCCACCTTCTCCCCGGTCATGGCGAAGGGCGCGTTGAACCACTGCTCGAAGGTGCTGCAGCTCTTGAAGATGGTGGGCAGCAGGAAGTTGAGCAGCGCCCAGAGCTCGGGCAGCTTGTTCTGCAGTGGGGTGCCCGTAAGCAGCAGCCGCCGGGGGGCCACATAGTGCGTGTTGAGCACCTGTGTCAGCTTGCAGTGGTGGTTCTTCATGCGGTGGCCCTCGTCCACGATCATGTACTTCCAGCGGATCTGCGGGTGACAGGTCGCTGAGGGACGGTGGTGGAGCCCCTCTGGAGTGGGTCTTGGGGCACCAGGCTGTGACGGGTCCTAGTCTGAGTGGGCTGTGCTGCTTTCTGTGTAGTTTATTTCGCTTTTGAGACAGGGTCTCACCAGTCCATACTGGCCTTGCACTCTCCTGCCTCAGCCTCCCTAGTGTCGGAATTGTAGGGTGAGCCAGTGTGCCCAGAGTGTGTGTGGGAATGTGTGGGGCCCCGGGGGGACCCAGGGCCTCACCCACACAAGGCAAATGTGCAACACTGAGCTGCAGCCTGCGCCCCACAAGCTGCTTCTGCCACAGCCATGGGGCCACTGAAAAGGGCCAAGCAAGGATGAGGTGACACAGGCAGGAGTACCGGGGAAACCCGGGCTCGGTCTCCCGTGCCCAGGGTAACCTGGCTTCTACCCCACTGAGGTCGGAGAGTGGCAGTGCCAGGAGGTGTGAGACCCACAGAGGGCAGCACCCCACATGGGGGCCAGCTGGAAATACCCAGTGCCTGGTGTGCAGAGGGCACAGTGCCCAGGGCCTTGCTCCAAGCAGGCCTGGCTCTGCACTGCGTTGGGACAGGGCTCACAGGACAGGACCTGTGGGCTGGACCCAACACCTGACCCCTCCCACACACAGAAAGCCAGGGCTTTACTGTCCGCACAGGGGCCGGGTAGGACACAGCCAATGGCTCTCCGTCAGCCAGGAGCCCCATGCGCCCTCAGCCTCAGCCTCCACGTGGGGAGCAAGGCCCGAATGAGGGCCAGGGCTGTGTCTCCAGTGGCCACAGCGTACATAGCGCACACACCAAACCTGCGCAGCACCCCTGCCCGGGCCAGGCCCAGTCCCACCACGGCGGGCAGGGCTAGAGACACCCAGTAGGTGCCCTGGGAGGTGCTGGTGCGCGTGAGGACGGCCTGGGCCCCCCGACCTGGACAGCCGCCAGCCACAGCAGCAGGTACAGACCTGCGAGCCCGTGAGGCTCCCAGCCACGCTACCTTGGCGAGGATGTGCTTGTCTTTGATGATGTACTCGTAGGTGGTGAGCAAGACGTTGAACTTGCCGCTGCGGAGCTGGGGGACGAAAGCCCGCCTTGCTGCTGGAGAGCCCTGTGGGGACAGGACACGCTCAGCCTCCTGGGGCCAGGCGACGAGCACAGCAGCCCTGGCCAGGGAGGGCTCAGACATGCCAGAGGTGGCTGGGCCAGCAGGGCAGAGGATGGCCCTGCATGGTGGCCAACCAGCTGCCCTCTCACTGGCCTCTGACTTGGGCCTCCTGACTAAAACCAGGCCCTTCCCCAGCCCTGGCCCGAAGGGCTGGGCCCCAGCTCTGGCCTGGAGAACTGCGCCCCAACCTGACACCCTGTCCCTCCCAACCCCCAAGCACGCTGGGACACCAGACCCTACTTTGTCACAGCACAGGCTGGACGGCTTGGACCTGGGGATCCCACCACAAGGGGCAAACCAGGGGCTGCCACTCTATCTCAGTTTCCCCTCCTGCAACCTAGCCCCACTCTAGGTCCTACTTCATAGCACACAGATGACAACATAAATGGATCTTGAGGTGGTGCTTGGAGCAGGCCTGGCTTAAGGCCCAGGGGCCCTGAGTCCCATCAATGAGCAGCCCACTGTGCACTCAAGTCCTTGTACATGATGGATTTAACCCAAAGCTCGGGGTGGGTGACAAAACCGTCACATGTGCCATGGAGTTAAACAAACACCACCTTGAAAACACACTCTGCAGCCTGCACCTCCCGCCGTCTCCTCCCGAGCAAGCCCCCGCCCCAGGGCAGCAGCCCAGGCCGGCCGCTCTTCCCAAAGCCAGTGGCCGGTGCCTGTGGACGGCGCCCTTGTCACATCTGGCCTCCCCTGCCACGTACCTTGTAAGACACCTTCACCACCGAGGGGGCCCACTTGTCAAATTCATATGCCCAGTTTGACAGAGTCCTGAAGGGACAAGGAAGGGACAGTCAGGTTCCACTCTGCCGCATGTGACTGCAGCCCTCTGAGGGAAGTGGAAGGCGCTTGCTGCAGACAGAGGACAGGGACACCAGAGACAGTGATGGGGACAGAAGCAGCTGCTGCCCAGGTGGGAGGAGCTGGATGAACCTGGGGCAGCCAAGAACTGGGACCTGGAGACCAGCGCTGTGTCCTTGCTCTGGGTCACACGGTAGGGACAGTGACAGTAGTGACAATGATAATAATATATGTGCGCCCGCTGCCAGGAAAATGCCAGGCCTTGGGTGCCAGGTTGCCAGCTGGGAACTGTGCTGAGGACTGAGCAGGTACACCTGTGGACATGGATGACCACGGCTCTTTCTACCATCTCAGAGGTGACGATGGCAGCCCTGGAGTTGCGTAAGCAGCGAGAGGTGGCATCAAGGTGGCCAGCAGATGAGACCCTCTGCGCCTGGGGACAAGGCAGGGACGATGGTGGGACAAGAGGGCAGGAGCCCTCAGCCAACACAAGGGGACAGCAAGGCCAAGTTCCGGGGGCTCCTGGTAGGACTGGGAACAAACCTCAGGTGGGGTGGGATGGGGTGGGGACAAGGAGCTGCCAGGATTTGAGGGCAGAATTCCAGAGACAGAGCTCAGGCTCCTCCCTCCAAGAAGCGACACCCAGGACACACTAAACCCACAGGGCCCCCCAGCCGTGGCCAGCAAGGCAGGCACAGTCCATGGGCAACAAGCACCAGCTAAAGTGGAGTAAAACAAAACTTAGGGAACCTGACTGTGGCCCTGCTCTGCGCTCCCTCCCGCAGGCCAGGGCGGCCTCCCTGGCTTAGCTGCTGAGGGCCTGCTTGCCCTGCTCCGGCAGTGGCAGCCAGGTAAGGCAAAGTGAGGGGCATAGTGATCTGCACTGGGCGGGAGAAGGGCAGGGGTACTGCGAAGCAAAGAGCAGCAGGCCCCGCAGACAGACAGCAGGTGACGTTCCGAGGGGCTGCCTCCCTGGGGCAGCTAGGGAAAGGCGTCACCCCACGAAGGGCAGAGGGCCAAGAGCGGACTAGAGCACGCCTGCTCTGCAGGGTCTGTGGGACACCGCCAGCTGCGTCCCCGTGCTGCACCGGGGCTTGAGAGACGGAGGCTGGGCTGCACGTCAGAGCTGCGTGCGCACGCGCAGACCTCCCAGATGGCCAGGCTGGGGCCTTGCACAGGGACACGTGGGAGCAGACAGTGACCCGCCTGGCCTAAGGGCTTTTATAGATGCACGTGATCATTATTTGAAAGTGGCAGCAAAAGCGCATAGCTCATGAAGCCACAAAGCTGCGGAGGCAGCCACGGAGGGGCCCACAGCAGCGGGCAACAGGGGCACAGGCTGCCCAGCAGGCATCGGTAGCGGACCCAGGGCGCCTGCTCCACCCACCTCCTTCCCCGGGGAGAAGCCACCCCAATGGGCCCTCAGTTCAGTCTGTCACGGGACGTGGGTGCCACTCCAGCAGGTCTGAGCACAGCCTCCTTTGCGCTAGCTAGTGTCCACGCATGGCACGATACCTTCTCCTCCGGCGTCAGCTCTCTGGTTCTCACATGCCAGAGTGAAAGGCAGGACCCTGCGGGCTCCCCCAGCTGCTGCCCGTGCCTAGGCTGCGGCCAGCCCCGGACACCCAGGGCCTCAGTCCACAGCAGGCCCTGCCCCACTCTGACTGGGGGTGCCACATCGGCCCCTGCCTCTGCTTTGCCTCTGGGTCCAGCCTCCACGGGAGACCGCTGGGCCCACCAGTAGCTTCTAACGGCATCCTCCGGAAGAGGAGAAGCCAGGGCTATTTAGAGAACAGGCTGGGTCCAGCACTGGGCACCTCCTGGGGCCAAAAAGAAAGTCTCCCAAGTCCCGGATGGCGGGCCTGCCATAGGGACAAAGGTGCCAAACCAGACAGCACCTAGAAGTCAGGCCACAGCACAAGGAAAGATCTGTGTGCCCCACTGATACATGCAGGTGCCAGGCTGGCGGCAGCAGGGACAGGTGGGCTGCACTCCAAGCCGAGCCGTGTGTGGGGCTGCGCTTAGCGCTGTGCCCCAGCACAGCGAGGAAGCAGGCAGGGTGAGCAGCCCCACCAGGGGGAGCCCAGGAAATCCCTGGCAGCCCCTCCTCTGCGGGGAGCTGCAGACCAGCAGGAGCCCTGGCCTGACTTCAGGGCTCTGCCGCCACCCCAACAGAAACAAATGTCAGGGTAGTGAATCCACAGCAGGTGGGTGGGGTGTGGCGAACAGCTGCAATCCCAGCACTCTGGGAGGCTGAGGCAGGACAACTGCAAGTTCAAGGCCAGTCTGGGGAATTTAGTGGGCACTTAGAAAACTAAGAGAGGCCTGGGATGTAGGCCAGTGTGCACAAGTCACTAGGGCTCAATCCCCAGTATCACAAAGAAATGAGCTGATAAGTAAATTAACAAAACTGTCAGGTCAGGAACTGCCACAGACCCAGATGGGAGCCGACGTGACAGCTACACGGGACACACAGGGATGTAGGAACAGGGTGTCAGGACAAAGCTGGGAGTTCCAGTAAAATGTAGAGTTCAGTGAGCAGCAAGGGGCCATGGGTGGCTTCACATTCTTAGAAACTGTGCCACAGCAATGTGCCATGGAACCAAGGCCAGGGGGAAATCAGGTGACAGGGACACAGCGCTCAACGTGCCACCTCACGGCTTTGCAGTGTCTCTGCAGATGCTGCCCACTATCACCTCAGTAGCACAACCCACTCACGTCAAAGGAGCAGGCAACCAGCCCGAGGGGCCTCCCAGGTCATGTGCAGGACAAGAGGCAAAATAAAGGCAGCTGGCACAGTGGCACACACCTGTCACCCAGCACTCTGGGGCTGAGCAGAACTACAAGAGCAACTTAGCAACTCGGTGAGGGCCTGCCTGTCCTGAGATTAAAAAGTACAGACAGCTGGGGATGCAGTCTTGCTTCTGCTTCTACCGAGAGGGCCCCTAGAGTCTCATGTCCACACAGCAGGGCTTCGGGGAGGAGCTGGACTGGGTGTATGATAACCCACAGTTTAGCACTGCTGTGGCTGACGGGTTTACTGAGAGGGAAGCCCCACCCCGGGTGTGCAGGAACCGAGAGCTTTGTAGCCTGGACAGGATAAAAAGGAAGAAAGAAGCCAGGCTACTGCCTCCTGCCTGCCCTGCCAGGGACTGTAACCTCTACAAACCGTGAGCTGAAATAAACCTTTCCTCATTTAATGTGGGGTGTTTGGAGAAAGTTAAGAGCCAGTGTGGGAGGAGGGGTAATGACAGTGCCCACGAGCCTGTACCGAATAAACAAACGGGAAAGGAACAGCTCTCCCTAACTGGGGGACCCAGAGAGCACATGGTGGGGGGACAATGGAAGCACAGCTGTGACTGCCAATTCCCGCTGATGATCCTTCCGGGCCAGAAGAATTAATTCTACAATGGCCGCAACACTGTGGAAGGAGGGCTTTGGGGGTATCTGGGTGTTCCTGTAAGACACTCAGTAACTACCCAGAGAAGCTCTGGGTTACAGCAAGGAAGCCAGCAGGCGCCTCAGGACCAAGAGCATGGTCAGCTGCCCTTGAGACTGTGGCATCCCAGCACTGGCACTCTGAGCAGAGCGCCTCACTCCCAGGACCACACCACACAAACCAAAGGGAGAGACATGCTCCCTGGCACCTGCTGGGACTCAGCATCTCAAGCTCTGAGGGACAAAGAAGGCCTGGGGACCGCAGAGGCAGCAGTGACCCTGGCTGAGTATCTCCTGCGATGGGAGGAGTACCCCCCAGGGCTGGCTGTACCCAGGCTTCTGGAAAGGGCAGGGTGCTGAGCAGGAGAGAGGGAGTGCAGGAAGGCCAGCAGGCTCCAAGCTGCTACAGGGGGAGGCCAGCTCGGTGGCAAGGGGCACAGCCATCTGGGTGGCAGGGGCCCAGGTGGAAGGTGGCATTGAGGGCTCTGCAGCCCCAGCAGGGGACTCTGCAAATGGAGCGCTCTGCAGAGCCCCACGTGACCTTGCCCACACTTCCGGGGAGACGTTCTTGTCACAAGCAACCCTGGGCAGAATTGCCTGGTTGTGGGCCATGAAGGGGTCAAGGACATCCTGCAAAAGCTGCCCACTCCCACCTGTCCCCAAAACCAGAGGCAGCATCTCAGGAGCCAACTGTGTTCTACCCGCCTCTGAGATTCACAAACTGACCCTGAGCCCGAGGGCATCCAAACACGACAGATCTGGGGACCCTGCGCTGGGGGCAGGGGGGGAGGATGTTAACACCGGGCTGTGCTAGCTGCGTGCGACGGGAAGAGTGTGAGCAGGCCGGGAGCCGCTGGCGCCTGCGGGGAGGAGCAGAGCCCCGGGCTGCCGCCCACCGCCCGCACTCACGAGAGAGGCACGATGATGAGGAAGGGCCCGTTGATGCGCTTGTGCTCCATGAGGTACGTGATGAGTGCTATGGTCTGGATGGTCTTGCCCAGGCCCATCTCGTCGGCCAGGATGCCGTTCAGGTTGTTGTTGTACAGCGACACCAGCCACTCCAAGCCCTTGATCTGCGGGAACGGACATGGCCCTGGCATGACAGAGGCTCCTGGGAGACTCAAAAGGCATCGCCGGGTCCAGGTCCCGCCTGAGCTGTGCCACCCGCGGCAGAGCGCTCTGCTGGAGACCAGTCCCCAAGCCAGCCACGGCCACGCACTGCCTCTCCCCAGGTGCGTGGGGCTCAGCGGCCCAGCGAGTACTCTGCGTGTGAGGCCTGGGTTCCGTCACCACATTACCTAACCTCTTCACCTTCTGCCACATGCTTGAGCAGCTCACTGCCCACTCCTGCAAGGCCTATCAGTCCCTGCTGGACACTGCCCGGCACCTGGGGAAATCTGTCCCCACCAAGTGACACCTGACCCCGGGGAAGTATGCGCATGCAATGAGCACAGCAGCCTGGATGCTACTTCACCTAGGGGAGGAGGCTTCCGCTGAAGTGGCTTCGCCTCCCCGATGCACCAACAGCCCAGTGGTTATGGAGGGACCATGAACTCCCCAAGACACCCCCACCCCAGCACCTCTGTAGGGCCGCTGTGCGGGCACCCACCATACCTGGTACTGCTTGAGGACACCATTGACCATGAGCGCCGACTGCTTGTCCACTCGCTCGGTGACAGCGTGGGCCACGGCATAGTAGGACTGCAGGCCGCGCGCCAGGGCCTGCGACACGCCGTACTCATCGTCAACATCTTGCTTGGCGTTCCTGCGGCAACACGGGACACGGTATGAGGGCTCCTCGTCTGGAAGGTGTGGGGGCAGAGGGCTGGAGAGCCTGGCGTTTCTCGGGGTTTGCAATATTCTCAGAGAAAGATTTCACCAGGTCACCATCCTTGGTCCAAAATCCAAACTTGGAAACACTCCAAAGCCAAATGAGTCCTGACCCGGGATTCCCGGATGAGGGGTGCACAGGCGCACCCCGGATCTGTCTAGTGGTGCCTGCACGCCCATCATACCTCTGTGCCCCACCCTCTATTTCTCCTCACGGGCGCTGGTGACATCAGCAGCCATCCTTATGAGAGTGACATGTAAAGTAGCCAATGCTGGCATGGTGGCTGGAGCCTGTGATCCCAGCTACTTGGCTGGCAGGGGGACTGCAGAGTCCAGTCCAGCCTGGCAACTCATTGAGCCCCGGTCTCAAAGTAATCACACAGGCCCGGGGTGCAGCTCGGTGGAACAGCACCCCGGTTTCAAAGATAGCACCCCTGCTATCTTTAAAAGAGCCAGCGCCAGCCACGGGAACAGGCGACAGAAATGAGTGCTCGTGCTGGATCTCATCTGAGAGAAGGCACATGGTGCTCACAGCTGCATGGGCCTCGCTGGGGACAGCACACAGCACCGGGAAGGCGCGTGGCCACCTCTGGCTGCCATGCTCTGGGACCCTGTGACCGGCTACCCACACTGGGCTTCTGGGGCGGGGTGGGCCAGGCCCTTACTCGATGATGTGCCGTGCATCCACCTCCGAGACGTCATCGCTGTCGGGGTCTGGGATCTTCTTCTTCTCCTCCACAGGCAGGGTGGGCGGCTGCGCCAGCTGAGGCTGCTCCTCCTCCTCCTCCTGCAGGAGCGGAGCCCAGGGCAGGATGCAGTTGGGGGCCAGCCGGGCGGGGCTCTCCAGCCCTCCCTCCGCCCCCATCCACACACCAGGCTGCTCAGTGAGTGAGTTTCCTGACTGTCATTTTTAAGGGTTACTCAGGGCAGCTTTCCTCCTCGCTGCTATCAGACAGAGACCCCATATCCGCCCCCTCAGCAGATAACGGAACCCAAAGCTACCACAATCACCTGAATGGTGGGGTGCTGGCCATGCCTGTACTCCTGTAATGCGCAGGAGGCTGAGGCAGGACTACCAAGTCCAAGTGCAGCCTGGGTGACCAAGGGGGCCCATCACAAAATGAAAAACACAGCAGCACACACTGTGCCCAAAGCCCTGCAGCAGCTTTTCAGCCAACTCTCCTGGTATTTCATAACCAGCTTCCAGTATGTGCTCCTGGCTGCCTGGCCTGGCTCAGATGTTTGAAACACTAACAGCTGTGGTGAGGACAGCACCTGAGCTCGCAAGACCAGCCCAGGCTAAGTTTTTTAAAGGGCTTTCTGAGTTCCCAAGTGCGGCCCAGGACTCCACCTGACAAGAGGTCCTCAGGAACCCCCTTCCCGGTGCGAAGCCCCAGCCCCTCGAGTACTGGAGAAGCCATGCGGTACCCCAGTGGGTCGCTGTCCTTAGCTACAGTGGGACTGCTACTGAGCTTTAAAAACAGTCTCTGTAACTAATCTGAGGAGCCATTCCCATTCCAGTCCAGTGGGTTTCCCCTGGATTCTGCGACATTATGTTCCAGCTAATCGGAGCAGCAGGGGTGACACCAACACTGGGGGCAAAGCATCAGCGCTGGCAGAGCTCTCCAGAGCCAGGATGGGGAGGGGACCGCTGGCTCCCCAATAAAGTGGGACACAAACGCAAAAAGCGCCCATCCAGAGCTCCATGAGCCAACCGGCAGCAGACTGTGCTGAGAAGCATTCATTTCTGAGAAGCAGCCAGTGGTGGGGAAGGAGGGGGGGTCTCCGCTGGGAGTGCCAGGTCCTGCAGAGCAGTAGCTCTGAGCCACAGGAGCAAAACCCCACCACCTGCAGAAAGCGCCAGTCAAAGAGCTGGTTGGGCCAAGTGTGGCCCCAACCTGGGACTACAGCCAGCCACCACTGCACGACAGCAAAGTCACCAGGAAACAGAGCCTGCTGCCAGAGCCAGACCTTTTTTTTCTTTTGTACCAGGAATTGAACTCAGGACCTGTTCTTGCCAGGCAGGTGCCTGTGCCACTGAGCTATATCCCCGGTCCCAAGAGTCAAACTTTAATAAAGGAGAAAAACAAAACAGCAAATAACACCAGAGGTGGGACACTCTGTGAGGGGAGAGTTCAGAGAATGAGCCCAGGAAAGTCACTAAACAGACAGACAAGGCCAGGTGTGGTGCTCCTGCCTGTAATCCTAGCACTTGGGAGGCTGAGGCAGGAGGACAGCAAGTTTGAACTAACCTGGGCAACGCAGCGAGACCCCATGTGAAACAATGCAAAGGGAGGAGCTGGAATATAGCTCAGTAGCACAAGCGTCTGGCTGGCTAGCACAAGGTCCTGAGTTATATTCCGGGTACCAGATAAATAATAAACAAACAAACAGGGATGCTGGATGTGGTGGCGCACACCTGTGATCCCAACACTCGGGGGACTGAGGCAGGAGGATAGGTGGGAGTTTGCGCCTGGGCCACAAAGCGAGTGAGCTCACGGTCAGCCTGAACTGCACGGTGAGACGCTGTCTCAAAGAGGGAAACGACAAAATAAATGAATAAACATAAAAAGGGCTGATGACATTCTGCAGTGTAAAGGCCCTGGCTTTAGTCCACGCTAATATTAAAAAAAAAAAAAAAGGACCATGGATTTAGCTCAACAGCATAAGTGCCTGCCTGGCAAGCTCGAGGTCAAGAGTTCGATTCCTGGAACCAAAAAAATTAAAAAAAAAAAAAAAGCTCAAACACCAAAGAGGACAATATGCAAGGAGACAGGTTTGAAGCCCAACTGCTACAAGTCAAAGACAAACAGACAACCTGCAACACTGAAAGAGATGAGCCAGGTGTGGTGGCACACTCCTGTAATCCCAGCACTCGGGAGGCTGAGGCAGGAAGATCGTTGCGAGTTTGAGAACAGCCTGGGTTACAAAGTGAGCTCAAGGCCAGCCTGAACTGCATAGCGAGACCCTGTCTCAAAAAGACAAAAAAAAAAGAAAGACTAAAACAACACAAGAAAGAAAGAAGCAGCGAAAATATATACCAGGGGCTCAGCCGCATCTGAGAGGGCGGCAGACAGAGGAAAGTGTCCCAGTGCTGTGGGAGAAAGGGCTGTCCCCCGAGGGTCCTGCGCCCGCTCCACTGCACCCGCTCCCCAGCCTCCCCTGCAGGCTGGGGGTGTGACCCAGATGGGGGGGTGATGACGTGCCACTGATGATTCATCCCCAACAAAGGCCCCGGGGCACCCGGGACATGATGCAAAGCTGAGAAATGGAAACTACACACACTGATGGGGCAGACTCAATGAAGAGAGTTCCCGTACTTCTTTCCCATTAGTATCTGTGAAAGTCACATGATTCCCCGAGACATCAGTTATAAGACAAAGACAGAGTCCCTAACCCAGACAGATGCTGCCACGTTAGAGCACAATGTCTGGTTACCAGAACTGAATTCATTTCAAGATAGCTATGACAAATTAAGATACACATCTGTAATCACGGAGCAACTGTGAAAAAATTAACCAAGAAAGTGTAGTAAAAAAGCCAGGTTTGAGGCCAAACATGGTGGAACAACGCCCGTAATCCCAATACCCGGGAGGCTGAGGCAGAAGGAGGGCAGCAAGGTCCAGGCCAGCCGGGGCCAGACAGAAGAGTTCAAGGTCAGCCTGAACTACATAGTGAAATCCTGTCTCAAAAAAATGAGATAAAAATAAAGAAGGTTCAGTAAAAATAAAATTTAATAGAATAAAACAGCACACTAAAGATGTCTAACACCAAAAAAAAAAAAAAAAAAGTACAGCAGAAGTGAAGGATAAAAACAGGAAGCACTGAGAAAAGAAACAACAAAGATAAGCCCAGTCATACCAAGAACCACGCTGCACACAAAGGTCTGAGAAACGCAATTACTGTTGTAGTTAACGAGAGAAGCAAGAGCCAGTTCTAAACTGTGTTACTTTCCAAGATGCAAACAGATGGAAAAGGAAAAGAACGCACAAAGGGGTATCGGGCAACAGTAACCTTGGAAGAACCAGAGTGAATACACCAGTGCCACACTGGAGGCTTCAACAAAAGAAATATAGAGACAAAAACAAGCGATGAACATTCGCTGGGTGTGTGGTACATGCCTGTAATACAGCACTAGGGAGGCTGAGGCAGGAGGACACAAAGCACAAAGCCTGCACTGCCCTGGAGACAGTGATGCAAAAAGGCAAGGGTAAAAACAAAGACAAAAATTACCAACACTGAGTAAAGAAGCGGAGAAACTCTGAATAGAACCTGTAGCTGAATTAGTAACTAAAACTGTACCGCAAGGCAGGGGCGTAATCCCACCTGCAAGGTGAGACTTAAGCAAAAACGGGGCGGGGGGTAGCCCAGGTGCTGAGGCCTTGGGTTCAATGCCCAGCGCTGCCAAAAACAAGACCAAAATAACAAAAAGGGCTGGGGATGTAGCTCAGGGCAAACCCCTGGGAGAAAGAGAGAAAGAAAGAGAAAAAAGAAAAATCTTATTGGAAAAAAAAAAAAAAATGAAGCCTGTTCACTCATAAATGCTACATTATTTTAAGAATAATAACAAACTTTTTCACGGGCCAGAGAAGGCAGCAACCTTTCCTCAAACCACTGTGTGAGGCTTGAAGCTGGGCAGAGCCGTACAAAAAGCTACAAAAAGCAAGCACGCCAGCCTGGAGCTGGGGCGCAGGTGGGCGGCAGGGGCACCTGGCACAGGGCGCGGTCTCCCCAGCACCTCTTCTGAGCACAGCCCAGCGTCCTCGAGAAACACGGTCAACACCGAAGGCCAGAGACCACACAGTAAGACAAATAGGACTGCAAGGTTCAACACCCAGAGGTTAATCCACCCAGTAAAGTTTACTGATAGCTGAGCGCATATTAGTGACTAGAGTAGCAGGACACCAGGCACAGTCACACAGATCTGTGATCCCAGCTACTCCCTAGGCTGAGGCAGGAGGGTCACACAAGTTCGAGCCCAGCCTGGGTAACTCAGTGAGGCTCTGTCTCAAATAAAAAGGGCTGAGGTCAGGAATGGCGTGGCTCATGCCTGTCATCCTAGCACTCGGGAGGCCGAGGCAGGAGGATCGTTGTGAGTTCGAGACCAGCCTGGGCTATAGGTGAGCTCAAGGCCAGCCTGAAATTCAACAAAAAAAAAAAAAAAAAGGAAAACAAAAGGCACAGGAGGGTGAGGTCAGAGCTGAAACTTGGACCTGTGCTCACAGCACCAGGATTCATCCCCAACACCATGGAAACAGTGCGAGCCAAAATGGAGACCTGGCACAAACAGATTCTCAACAAAGCAGGCCTAGAAGAGAACTCAGCCCAGCAAACCATGAGGGAGAACCCTGCCACAGACACCCATGGGGCCTGACCAAGCACACCGCCTGGGACGGGAACCAGGCAGGGACCCCTGGGCCCAGCCTTCCCTCAACACTGCAGCAGAGCCTTAGCCACAGCAAGGAGTAAAGCTGATCGTGGGTGACACCATCCCACATGAGGAGAGCCTAAGGGATCTATCACACCTGCACAAGGAAAAAGCAAACCAGAACCAACAATCACGCTTAGCAAGTTCACAGAAACGGGATTGCCACCAGAAAATCAGTTTTCCTTCTCCATAATAGCAACAATTAACCCAAAATGGAGATGAAGAAAACACAGCTGCAGCAGGAGGACTGCAAGTCTGAGCCGAGCTTGGGTAACTTGGCAAGATTCTGCCTCAAAATACAAAATAAAATGGGAAGGGTTATAGGGCAAAGGTCCTGCAGGGAACCCCAGTACTGCAAATCAGTAATGACAACAACGAAATGACAATCCGATGGCATCAAAAAGAATAAAATATATATTAATATGTAGCAAAAAAAATGACAGAATTTGTATAACCTTGCAGAGTTAGACTCTCAGCTTCACACTTTGGGAGGAACATGATTTTGAACCCCACTGTGAAGACGCACTGGAACGGTCCCAGTACACACTGCAGTTCAGACAGGCTCAGTGATGGAGAGCAAGGTTCCCGTCTCCCAGGCAGGGGGCACCAGCGAGAGGGTGTTAATGTCTTTTCAGAGAAGTCACTGCCAACATGTGCTTCATGAGGGGGTAGACAGTGTTCAAGCAAATGGAGGATTTCATAGACTTCAGAATTCAAACATGTAAGTGAGGTTGATCAAAAAATCAAACTGTTAAATTAAATGCAAAGCAAAAGAAATTCTCAAAGAATGAAGAGGAAAAGGCCAAAGAAATTAAGACACAAAAGGAAAAAAAAAAAAAAAAAAGAAAGAAAGCTATAGAAAGCCTGTCCAGGAAATACAATCTGTGAGTCACAGGGATACCTGAAACAAGAAGATTGAGAAAACTAAGCCGAAACAATAACTAAGGAACTAACAGAAGAAAACCCTCCCAAGCTGAACAAAGAACAAAGTAGGCCCGCAAACGAAGATGGCTCACAAAGCACCTTTCAAGTCTAATAAGAAAGCAACACCTAGACATATGCTGGCATCTCTTTTAATTTCAAGGGTAATGAGAAAATTTTGCAAGTATCCATTATAGAGAAAGAAGGTTATCTACAAAAGAGAAAAAGTCAAACTGATTTCAGATTTTTTCTCTTGCAATTTAAATGCCAAAAGACAATGGAATAATCCAAAAGTTTATTTTGTTTTTGAAACAGTATCTCACTGTATATTCTAGACTGTCAATTCTCCTGCCTCAGTCTCCGGAGAGCTAAGATTACAAGTATGTAATGCTAGACTCAACTTTTTTTTTTTTAATCTAATTTTAAGGGAAAATAATTTTGAACCAAGAATTACCTACCCTGGGAGTACAGATTGGAGCAACAACTGTGGAAATCAGTATGGATATGCATTAAAAAACTAGGACTACAGGTCCCATTTGACCCAGCTATTCCTCTTCTGGGTATCTTCCCAGAAGAATTAAAAATACCATGCCACAGTGATATATGTGCACTCATGTTTATATCAGCACAATCTGTAATAGCCAGATCTTGGAAACAACCTAAATGCTCATTTACTGAGGAATGGATAAAAAAAAGATGTAGTATTTTTATACAATGGAGTACTACTCAGTCATAAAAAAGGATAAACTGGAGACTTTTGTAGGTAAATGGATGCAACATGAGATCATACTCATTAGTGAAATAAATCAGACACGTGTAAACATTGTATTGTCTCACTAGTGTGAGGAGCTGAAACAACATGTATATGTACATGTATATATATATATATATGTATTTAAAAATAGTTAAGATATACTACTGATTTCTCTGAGTTCATTGAAGAGAAAGATTTGTGCTGGTATTATTTGGACAACTGAATGTAAATGTCTTGTGCTCTGGGTGAATGATTTGGGGATAACAGTGTACAATGTATGTACCATTGTGCTCCAATTGACATGGTTTTTGAAATTTTTTTTTCCTCTTTGAAATAAAATAGATTAGGGGAAAAAAAAAATACCTACCCTGCCAAATTTGTATTTCTGTATGAGGGCAAAGGAAGATATTCTCAGATACCAAGGGGTTAAGACAGTGTATCAAGCCAGCGTGCTGGTACAGACCTGTAACCCAGCACTCGGGAAGCTGAGCAGGAAGACTGCTTCCGGGTCAAGGCCAGCCTGGACTATACATAAGACCCTGTCTCAAAAATACAAAAATAAATTTAAAAAATTTTAAAAAGTATATCAACCAAGAACCTTCTCTGAAAAATCTGTTCAAGTGATTCTCTGCAGGCCAACAGAAAAATGAGAAAAGAGTTAGGAGGCAACTGTATAAAAATCTTGATGGTGATCACTGAAACTAGGCCTAAGTCTAGAACTGTCACATAAGGGTAACAAAACAGAATGTGCAACAGAGGTACAAGCTGGACCCACATGTTCAAGTTACCTGGCTGACAGCCGATACACTGTGTTAACTTGAGAAAGTCTAGAAGCCTAACCAAGTAACTCAGCAGCTCTGCACCTCAGGAGAGCACAGGCCTTTAGGGTTCTGGGGTGCTGTTCATTGTGTCAATCTGAGAGGATTAACTGGGGGACACAGCTCAGCTGCACATACCTGCCTGTCAGGTACCAGGTCAGGAATTCCATTCCCGGTACCTAAAAAAAAAAAACCTAACCAAGTGATCTACCAAAAAAAAAAAAAAAACAATCCAAGTTTAACTAAGCGATCAGAAGTGTAAGTGACTCAGAGGGAACTGCAGTCCTCGCTCTGTAAACATCCTGAGCCTATGCGGAAGCAGGGCACAGAGGTGGCGGAGGTGGTGTGAGTGCTACACACACCAAGGGCGCAGCCTGCTTAGGGCAGAAGGGCGTAAAATCCATGTACTTTGTGTACTTAAAATTCATTGAGTAATCCTTCAATTAAAGAGGATACATGCAGAGAAAAAAAAAAAAAAGAGGAAGAAGAGAAAAACAACTCCGCTGAGTGACATATGACCTCCACAGGAGGAGAGACACTTCACCTTCACTACTGAAGAGTCAATTTAAAGAGTGTGAGTCAACATTTGATGAATAATTTACTAAAAGTGAAGGAGAGGACCAGGGGTGTGGCCCAGGAGTAAAGCCTTGCCAGGCACCTGCGAGGCCCTAGGTTTGATCTCTAGCACAAATACATAAATAGGAAAGAAAGAAATTACAAAATCAGCAATGAAACAGTCATAACTGGGCTGGGGATTCAGCTCAGCAGTGTAAGCGCTTGCCCTGCAAGTGCGAGGTCACGAGTTCGATCCCTGGTACATACACACACAAAAAAAAGTCATCACTACCAACTCTTCAGAAATTAAAATTACAAGGAAGAATTATAAATAACTTTATGGCCGGGGACATAGCTCAGTGGCACAGCACCTGCCTGGTGAGCATGAAGTCCTGAGTCTGACTTCCAGTACACCCCAAACCATCAAATCGAAAAACTAGAAAAAATTCACAAGTTATATCCTCTCTTTATATCCTCTTGCCTCAGCCTCCCATGCATTAGGACTACAGGCCTGAGCCACCACGCCCAGGTATCCACTGTAAAACAGTCATATTTTGTGTCCTCGGATTTGATGCAATCCCAGTCAAGCACCGACAGGAATGTCACACGTCAGGAGTGACTGGAGCTGGCCTTGCCACACCTACTGGGGTGCAGAGGAGCCAGGCAGCACTACAGAGCAGCGGCGGAGCTGGGGACCAGCACTCCCTGGTGGCAGATCTACTACAAAACTGCACCACTGGACGGTGTGGTAAGCCGGGCACGGTGTGCACACCTGTGAGCCCAGGAGGGCCTCAAAGAGGCTGAGGCAGGAAGACAGAAAATTCAAGGACCGCCTCGGCAGCTGTCTTAGTTTCTTTTTACTCATTGTTGAGACAAAATACCTGATGCCCAAAGTTGGGGAGGGAAAGGTTTATTTCTTACAGTCTTGGAGGTTTCAGTCCATGCTCAGTTTGCTCCAAGGCAGCCATTCATGGCTGCTGCAAACAGCAAGGCACAAACCAGAAGGAGAGAGACACACTTTCTTCCCGACAATATATATTGGCCCCACCCCTGGCCGGATGAAATACACCACCAATCTGAGCGCTAGACAAGGAACCAATCACAAATGCTAGATTTGGTTGAGTCCATGAATTGCATGACACTTGGGGGCCACTGACATAAATCATGACGGGAACCCTCTCCCACGGTGAATCTGTGAGAGAGAGGAGGGTACATCTCCGTGGTAGAACACTGGCCTAGCAAGCAGGAAGCCTGGGCTCCAACCCCAGCACCCAGGCAAAAAAAGAATAA
The DNA here is from genome assembly GCA_004027455.1 of Hydrochoerus hydrochaeris. Lineage (NCBI taxonomy): Eukaryota > Metazoa > Chordata > Mammalia > Rodentia > Hydrochaeridae > Hydrochoerus > Hydrochoerus hydrochaeris. The sequence continues at coordinate 75,591 of PVLA01007836.1, forward strand.
ATAAGCAGCAGTGGTACAGGGTTGACACACAGAGAATGGAACACAGCCTCGTGTCAGAACTTGCTCCTCACCTTGACGGTCCAGCCAGGTCCCGCGGAGGTGGCAAGACTAACTAACAAATGTGGGTGCTTCTCACTGAGGGCCTTGGGAGAACTTTAGGGCGCTATGCAAAAACTGAAATGAGCTCACACCTTCACCTCAGCTGTTCACAAAAATCAACTCAAAAATGTCTGGAAATGTCTCTCTTTTTTTTTTTTTTGGTACTGGGAATCGAACTCAGGACTTTGTATTTGCCAGGCAGGAGCCTGTGCTACTGAGCTGTATCTTCAGCCCAAAAACAATTGTAAATGAGAAGAGCTTAGACTAAAATTTCTAGAGGAAAAAGCAGAAGAGCTGGGAATGGTGGCTCACGCCTGTAATCCCAGCACTCTGGAGGCTGAGCCAGGAGGACCATTGCAACTTGGACACCAGCCTGGGCCACAAAGTGAACTCAAGGCCAACCTGAACTGCACTGCATAAAGACACCCTGTCTAAAAAGACAAAAAAAAAAAAAAGCAGGATAAAAGCTTTGTGACCTTCAGTCAGGCAAATAATTCATAGCTAAAAATACCAAAAACACAACCCTTTTTTTTTTGGTACTAGTAATGGAACTCACAACCTTGCACTTGCTAGGCAGGACCTAGTATTGCTAAACTAAATCCCCAGCCCCACAATCTTTTGTTTTCCCCCCACAATCCTTAATAGAAGAAAAATTATCTGCACCAAAATGAAAAACTGCAGCTGGGCATTCCTCACAGCTGGAACGCCATGGCTGGGGCACACATGGCGGGTCCTCACACTCCCTCGGTTCAATCTGTAGCACCCCAGAGAAAAGGAAAGACAGGGAGAATAGAAAGAAAATGGTGGGAGAAGGTATCTAAAAATTGTACATTGGATCGAATATGTGTATCTAGAAAATACAAACGATTTACAACTCAGCAATTAAAACAGCCTAAGCCAGGTGTGGCGGTGCACACCTGTCATCCCAGCAGTTGGGAGGCTGAGGCAGGAGGACTGCTACCAGTTTGAGACCAGCCTGGGCTACACTGAGAGTTCAAGGTCAGCCTGCACTACCAAGGACGACTACACTGAGAGTTTAAGGTCAGCCTGCACTACCAAGGACGACCTTGTCTCAAAACAAACAAACAAAAACCAGATGAGATTTAAACCAGAGCATTGAGACAAAGCACACCTCCGCCATGGGAGTCAAGAGGAGACTCGGCCTCCCTGTGGGCCAGCCAGTGGGCAGGCTGGGAAACCAGAAGAGCATCCCGTCCCCTCCCCCCATCAGTAAGCAACTGGCTGATCCAGAGGACTCAGGGTGACATGACAGCAACTGAGGTGGAGGAACAGCTGGATGCTGGGTTGTCTGGCTGACTCTGTGAGCCTGGGGCTGGCGGTCTTGGCACCTACTTGGAGGGCGGCGGTGTGCACTGTGGCAGCTGGGGGATTTCCTCCCCCTGCCTTGTTTTTGAAATCCAATGTTTTGTTCCATTTTACTGTTTTGTTTCATCCCTGTATTTGGTTACCTGAGCAACTACTTTGAAGATAACAACCACTGTTAAATTCCCATCAGCTTATTTTGAAAAACCTACAATGGCTATTTGTTATTGTTGTTGTAGTAGTTTTGCTTTTGTTCTTGTTTTCTAGGTTTGTCTGCATCTTGATTTTTCTGTTTTTTCTTTTTTCTCTTTAAATATATATACATGAGATATTGTGAATTGGGAAGAAACTGTTCAAAAGAAAATACAAACTGATGGGGAAAGGAAGAACGGGTACAAGGAGAAATACATGTACATACAAGATAATTAAGGTAGCTCTAGAGCTAGCCTGTCTGTTCTTTAAAAAGAATGATCTTGGCTACTACTGTTTAGACCAGATATCAGGCCTCTGTCCTGGACCCTGAGGAACTACCTCAAGACACCAACCCGCAAGGTATCAAGTACTCTAACTGTCTCATTACCCTGTTTTTTTTTTCTCTTTTTGGCACTAGGACTCAAACTCAGGACTTTGCACTTGCCAGGCAGGCACCTGTGCTGCTGAGCTGTATCCCTGGACCCCCTACTACCGAAACTCGTTTTTATTGTTTCTGTTTTTCTTTGTAAAACAAAATTCAATAAAAATTAAAATAAATAAATAAATTTTAAAAAGCAGGTGAAACAGCTGAGCACAGCAGGGCAGGCCTGAAATTCCTGCACCCTGGGAGGCTGAGATAGGAAGGCCACAAACTCAGCTTAACCTGGACGATTAGGAGCTGGCAAGATGCTGCCTCAAAATTATTAAAAATTAATTAAAAAAAAAAAAAAACAGGGCTGGGGATTTAGCTCAGCGGCGTAAACACCTGCCTTGCAAGTGCAAGGTCGTGAGTTTGATTCCCCAGTACCAATAATAAATAAATAAATAAGAACTAAAGGACTGGGGGATCCCATTACTGGAAAAAACTGTTTGTTTCGGTACTGGGCATCAAACTCACGACCCCGAGCTTGCCAAACAGGTGCTTGTGTCACTGAGCAAAACTCCCAGCCCGAAAACAGTTTTTTGAAAAGGGGAAAGGACAGGGCACGTGAGCCTGTGCAAAGACGCCAGGCAGCGTGAGTCACCAGGAAGTGCAAATGCAATCCTGGTACCAGAACGCCAGTCAGTGAACAGGACGGGAGGGGAAGAAGGTCCTGCCACGTCCCAGAGGAACTCCAGATGACCTGCTCAGGAAGCTGAGGGGAGGCAGCAAGGCCACCCAGAGACAAATGTAGCAAAGAGCAATCCAGGCGGGGCTAAGCAGACAGTGCTTCCAACTGCAGTTACATAGCACAGCTCCCAGAGGAGGGGCAGTGCACACCTGTCATACCACGCTCAGGGGGCCAAAGCAGGAGGGTCACCATGAATGTGGGGTCAGCCTGGGCTACACAGTGAGTTTAAGGCCCGCCTGGACTGCAGAGTAAGACCCTGGGTCAACAGCAGCGGCAACAACACGAAGCCCGACTGAGAAGAGGCCGTCCGTTCACAGCAAGGATGGCCGGGCACTGGAGACATGGCCAGCACACCGAGGGGCACTCTGCACTAACCTACCACAGAAAGGTGTGGCCTGAGCTGACGGCTCAGGTCAGCCCAGGCCTCAAGCACCAACTTTCAGCCTAGCCTGGGCCCCGGCTGCCCCTGCAGGGTGACAGTGACACTAGGACAGAGACTGAGCACTCCGGGCCTTGAACCCCGCGAGCCGCACTCTTACCTCCTCCTCCTCTTCCGAGCCGCTCTCTTCACTGTCAGACCTCGGCGCTACTTCATACCTAGAAAAACCGCCAGCATTTAATGCCAGGCTCCTCAGGACCGCAGGAACCGTCCCCTAGGCAAGCGGCCCGGGACCTGAACGCAAGCAAGGTCACCTCTGGGACAGACCCCCGCTCACCCCGGGTTCATCTCCAGCCAGGCCTCCAGCTGCCCGGCCTTGGGGGCATCCGTGCCCGTGAGGATCTTGCCGCTCTCCACGTGGATCACCTTCACGGGGAGGTCGCTCATCTGGCTGGTCTCGTCCAGAGGCTGGAAGAGAGTCACCTGGGTGAGCGGGGACGTTTGGTGTACGCCCCTTGGTCAACCGTGCCGACGGGGCACATGGCCCCGGCGTAGTGCCCAGCTGACAGGCCAGTGCGGCCACTGAGGGCAGAAAGGAGCTCAAAAGAGCAACTGGCGGTGCAGCCTCCGGGTCGGCACACAGTCAGTAAATGCAAAGCGCTGAACAAAAAGAGGCACCTAGGGGCCAGGGCTTTAGCTCAGCGGCATAAGCGCCTGCTTGGCCAACGCGAGGTCATGAGTTCGATCCCTGGCACCCCAAAAAAAATGTTGCTTTCAAAAAGAGGCACCTTCCTCCCTATCATTTTCCCTAAGCAAAACGACAATCTGTCCCGTGCGTGTCACAGGGATGCACAGAGACCCGCACACATGTGCCTCCGCCCCAGTTTCCCTGCTGTGCTGTCTGCAGACTTTGTCAAGCGCCTCACTCCTCGCTGCTCCAGCTCAGGGAACCAAAGTTCCCCTTTTGGTTTTTTTTTTTCCCTTCTCCCCAGTGCCAGGGACAGAACGCAGGGCCTTGTGCACACTAAGCACACCCAGCCCCAGCACTCAGGAAGCTGAGGCAGGAGGACCACCCCGAGCTGAAGGCCAGCCTGGGATACACAGTGAGTCCAGGCCAGCCTGCACTCCATAGCAAGACCTCGTCTGAAAAATAAAAAATCCCTTGGCAGCAAGCACGAAGTCCCCACCAGAGACCTGCTCTGCATGAACACTTCCTGTCACATGCTCTTCCACATGTCCCAAGAATCCCCACGAAGAACATGACACTCTGGGCCTAACCTTGGTTTCCATTGCCCCAGATCCTACACTGCACTGGCTGCCGCTGCTGTCCACACCCTGGATGGCCACGCGTCTGCACGGTGACCCCCTGGACTTCTGAGTTTCAGGCCCAGCCCCACAGTGATGTCGTCTGGAGATGGGGCTCCGGCCTGCAACTCAGGCTGCATGACGTCACAAGAAGGGAGCCCTGGTCAAGGGACCGGCTCTGTGTAAGTGACACCAGGGCTACAGTGCATGCTTAGCTGGCACAGCCCCAGTGACGCCCCAGCCCTGAGGACACTGGGGCCTCTGTGCTTTCCTAGGGCTGCTCGGCTGGGCCGTCCACGGCACAGGAGGTGAGTGCGAGGCGGTTACAGCATGTCCGGGGCCCTCAGAGCCCGTGCGGTGCTCTTCAGAGGTGGCTGACCTCGAGCGGAGCTGGGGTCAGGGTGTGTGAGTACTGTACCAGCCTGACTGTGGGTCTGGCGCAGCTCTGGGCATGGATCACGGAAGGCCCGCTCTGGGTGTGGGTGCTGCCTATCCTAGGGGTCTGCAGCCCGCACAGGACACGGGATAGCACACGGTCACTTGCTGCTTTGCTACTTCACTGCTTGCTGCCTCTTAGCCCTGCCACCCTGCCCTGGAGCCAGCCAGCTATGACCTGAAACCCCTGCAAACTGTACACTAAATGAACCTTTCCTCTTTTTTTTTCTTTTTTTGTCTTTTTGAGACAGGGTCTCATTATGCAGTCCAGGCTGGCCTTGAGCTCACTCTGTAGCCCAGGCTGGTCCAAACGAACACCAATCCTCCTGCCTCAGCCTCCCGAGTGCTGGGAACACAGGCGTGAGCCACCATGCCTGGCCGAACCTCTCCTCCTTTAACCTTGGGTGTCAGCTATTTTGTCTCAGCAGCACTGAGAGCAACCAGGAGAGCATGATGACCAGCCCAGTGTGACTCCCCATGTGTCACCCAGAGCAGCAGGACACAGAGACCGGAGCACCTGCAGGCAGGGGAGGGACCTCAGAGCCAAGCAGCGCAGCATGTGACCCACATGGAGGTTTGCACACATGAACATAAAACATAAAACAGAACCACACGCCCTGATGTGGAAAGCGGCCAAATGGGCATGGCCCACCTATGCCCAGATGGCCCAAGGGGTGTGGAGAAGACGCTGGCCAGGGCTCAACATGCATCCTGGGCAGCGTTAGACCTCAGAGGCCCAACGCCTCGGGCTGCCTCCCCCAAAGGGCGTGCTCCTCTCCCTGGCTCCTCCCTGCCGTGTCCTGGCTGCCGTGCTTACACAGCTGTCCCTAGTCACAGCACTTCTGTGCTGATGCCAGGCATCTGTGGACTGACGCCTCCACAACAGTGAGCCCAAATAAACTCATTTAAATTACAAGTGCTCAGCACTTTGTGCCAGCAACGGAAAGGAAACGACAGAGCACGTTTCACAGGAATGTTTAGATTCTGCCTATGGAAAGTGAGACATCGGCAGGTGACGCCTGTAATGCCTGCACTGTGGGAGGCTGAGACAGGAGGATGGCAAGTTTGAGCCCAGCTTAGGAACCGTGACTTGGCACGTTCATGACTCAACTGTAAAAGGCGAGCACGGAGGTGGGGTGAGGATGTGATCAGCAGTAGAGACCTGCCTAGAAAACCTGGGGCCCCAGGCTCCATCTACATGGCAGTACTGGAGGTGCCGCGGTGACCGCAAGGTCCAATGCACCTGAGTGTGCATGTGTGCACGCCGAGAAGCTGTGCCCGCCCCCTGGCAAGCATCACGCCTCGAGTGAACAGCCTGGTGCAGAGAGAGGGACTGGGACACTGTGAGAGGCTGCCTGCAGGGGCGACAGAGAAGGCCACCGCATAGACGGGCGTCGGGGCAGAAGGACACACAGGAGCCCGCTAGAAGGGCTCGCATCCTCGTGGTAAGGCACCATGACAGTGGAAGATGACAATCAATGCCACCCCGTGAGCTCACACCAGAGCTGGGCCGACTGCGGCCCCGGCCCGGGGAGAGAGCAGAGCCAGAGTCCTGGTGAGAGAAAGGCAGCTCACCAGGCGGGAAGGGCAGGCCCTGATCGTCATTCTGTGCCCACTGCGGCACAAACTAACTCAGGCCAGAGGGCGGCCTGGCTGCGAGCAGGGAGGAGCACAGTGCACGTAGAGTGTCCTTCGTGAGAGCTGAGGACATGGGAGGAGCCGCCCCAACACACGGAGCAAGGCCACTGTGACCAGTGATGCACCCAGGACCTCTCTCAGGTCTTCTTCCCAAAAACGCAAGAGCGGGATCGGCTGTGAGGGGCGGCAGGTAGACCCGAGCCGAGGCCTGCACTCTGAGAAATGTCAGGTCCTGAGGGCACTGAAGAGCTGGGGCCACCCAGGCTTTCCCAGTGCTGGATACCAGGGGAACTGTGAGCACAGAGCTTTGAACACAGGGGGACAGTCCTGCCTCCATACACACTTCCTGCCTGCCACCACCCTGGGGCAGTGCAGAGGAGAGCGACCTGGCCCTGGGAAGGTGGGGTGCTTGCCTGGAGATAAAGGGGGCCATCTGTCACCAAGCAGGCATGGTGCACACCTGTACTCACAGCTCTCTGGGAGGCTGAGGCAGGAGAATCATGTTTCAAGGCAGGCTGGGCAACTTAGTGCCTTAGCAAGACCCAGTCTGAAGATAAAAATAACAGGGCAGAGGTTTAGCTCAGCCCAAAAGGCCTGGATTCAATCCCCAGTGCCGAGAGGCAAAAAAAATAAATAAAAACTGGGGCGGCGGGGGCTGCAACACGTGCTTCCTGCTCTCAGGGCGTGGGGGGAGTCCAGGTGAGGCCACAGAGGGTGATGGGCAGCTCACCCCTCTGCTTCAGGTCTCTAAGGGTGACAGAGCACAGGCCTAAACACAGGTGCAGATCTAGAAACCCCCAGACGTGGCGACACACGCTGACATCCCAGCCCTCAGGAGGCTGAAACAGAAGGATTGCAAGTGGGAGCCCAGCCCGTTCAAGGCCAGGGCAACGTAAGGAGACCCTCTCTCAATGTCTCCTGCCCCCAAAGGGAAATGTGTGGAAAGAAATGACCCGTGTGCGGGGTGGGGGAGCCTCTCTCGCAAACCACCGTCTGCCCTGACTTCTGTGGTTTTAGGAAGACAGAGGCTGGGGCTGGGGTGAAACATGGGGCACTTGCCAGGCATGCGTGGCTCCGGCTCCGGCCCCGGCCCCGGCCCCAGCAGCAGTAACAGGGCCAAGCGGATGCCTGGCCTCTCCACAAGACACCCCGCTCCTCACCTCCCCATCGGGTCCGATTGCAGGCGTCTGACCCTCAGCGTTTTCTGCCTTCTGCAAAGGAAAACAGACTCAGTCACCACCGTGGGCAGCAGCGGCTGCGCCCCCACCCCCAGCACCAACGCCCAGCAGGCCCAGTGCACCTTCTTCTTTTTTTTCTTCTTCTTCTCCTTGGCGACCTGGGCGGCCTTGTGCTGCCGCACCAGCTCCGTGAGGTTGGCCACATACTCGTCCGTCTGCTGTAGGAGGTAGGCCAGGCGCTTATCCTTCTTCTGGTCGATGAGCTTCCGGTAGCCCTCCTCATCCTCCGCCTATGAAGACATCAGGGTGGCCTGAGGGCGGCCCAGCAGCTGCGGGCACACTGGGGTACATGTGGCTGTCCCCATGCCACACCACAGCTGGGACACAGCTGTCAGCTGCCCCAGGCCCGGGAGCACCTGGTCCTGCCAGCGGCCACCCACAAGGAGCAGAAAGAAGCAAGACCCCTCTCTCCACACACCAAACACTTCCCACCACCTGGCCTGAGCCAGGTCACCGCCAGAGCCCCCGTGGTCCTCGGGAGCACTGCACGTAGCTTGGCCTTGGGGGGCGGTCACTGCAGAAGCAAGGCCACCCAGTGCAGTCCCCTCAATACCCACCCCCGCCCGTGCCCTGGGCCACTTGTGCCCTTCCCACCCCTTTACCACAGTGCAGCTCTAACCAAGGGGCTCACACGAGCTAGGCATCGCTCTGCACATGGCACCCCAGCCTTTCACTGCCCTCCTCACCCTCCAGGCCATCACGCCTGTTTCACACAACCACGTGTCCAAGCAGGGCAGGGACTGTACCTCGCTCCCCACCGCACCCCTCCTATCCATGCCAGTGCCTGGCACTTCGAGGAGTCAGCATCTACCCAGCTGGAGACACACTGGTGCCCAGGTGTGCAGACTCGCACAGAGGGAAGGGTCACTGGCGCGTCACTCCTCAGGGGACACAGGGCAGCCTGTGCCAGGCCTGCAGCGGCAGGATCACTCAGAGGGGCCCACAGGGCTGCATGGAGGACGGACACCTGGGCCCAGCCCTGGCCTGCCCCCCAGCCCACTGCGAGTGAGCCACAGGACTCTGGCAGCCGCGCGTGGGGAAGGAGCCAGAGAGAGCAGCGGGACCCACCATGAGCCGCCGCATCCTCTCCTTCTCGATGCGCTCGTTTTCCTTCTTCTGCTCCCGCTCCGTGTTGGCATGGTATGTGGCCACCGCCTTGGTCAGCTTCTGGATCTTTCCAGTGACAGATCTGTGGTATTCCTTGAAATCCTTGGCATGCTGAAGGATGCTGTTGAGGTATTCCTGCAAGGGCACATGCGGAAGGCCGAATATGCGACCAAGTCGCCCCATGCCAGCTTGAGCAGGACGGAACCAAGGGGCACCGCCCAACTGGCAAAGTGACACGGTCTGGCTGTGTGGTCCAGTTCTCTCTCTGATGACAACACTGAGGAGGCCAGGGCAGAGATGCGCACCTGTAATCCTAGTACTCAAGAGGCTGAGGCAGGAGGCTCATGGTTTCAAAGACACCTGAGCCCTGAGCCTATTATACATGGCAAGACCCTAAAAGAAAACCCCACAAAAACCTAGAACTCCCTGCTGTCAGCTTCACAGAGAGAAATGCCCTCAGGTACAAACATACGTGCACGGGGTCACGCACCTGGCCAGGCAACCCAGCACTGGACACACTGAATGTCACACACACCCCGCCCTAACCGAGCTATCTCACTGCTAGGAACCCACTTCCAGGAAGGGTCACAGCCTGCACTGCAACCTTTGAGGACAAGAGTGCCCACCTGGGATAATTTGCAATTCTGCAAAGCCGAAAGAGGGAAACGGCAACATGAATTCCTGGCTGCTGGCCACACCCTAAAGGGACACACTCAGTCATGCAAAACCACCCAGCAGGCTCAAGGTTCTGGTCCCAGCCCAAGCACAGCAATAAAAAGTCACACACTCTCCGAATCTTTTCATGAAACTTAAATGTGACCTTTGCAGGGTGCGCAGGCATCGGTATATTTGATTTCTGTTTATTCTGTGGTACTAGGGATCAAAGCCAAGGCCACACACAGACTAGGCAAATGCTCCACCGCAGAGCTACACCCCTTGGCTTTTTTTGTCTTTTTATTTTTTCCTTTTTTTGTTTTGCGGTGCCAGGGATCGAACTCATGACCTCGCGTTTGTCAGGCAGGCGCTTATGCCACTGAGCTACACCCCTGGCCCGGCTTTTTTTGTCTTAAGGTCTCACTAAATTGCCCAGCTGGCCTCAGACTTGCAGCTCCCCTGCCTCAGCCTCCCAGGTAGCAGGGATGAAAGGCATGCACCACCAAGCCTGGCTCACTACTTAACCTTCATTGTTGGTTTGCATTTTTTCAACATACAGACTATGTAATTCAAGCTCTTCTCAGCCTCCTGATTTTCCTGCCTCAGCTTCCTGCATTCTGGGGTTATAGGTATATATCACCAAAATTGGCTGCCTTGTTTTTTTCTTCCCCTTGAGACAGGGCTGGCCTTGAACTCTCTATGGAGCCAGGCTGACCTGAAACTCACAGTGATCCTCCTGCCTCAGCCTCCTGAGTGCTAAGATTACTGGTATGTGCTACCACACCCAGCCTATTTAACTTTTGATTGAAATGTACATGGAGAAAAAAGGTTAAAACCTGAAGTGTACATAGAGGAAAAAAAGGTGAAATGATACACACCAAAATGTGAATGGACAGTGGCTATCTCTTCCTCCCCACTCCCTGCTGGCCCTGCTTTGCCCTCCTTCCCCCTGCTCTTCGCCCACCAAGGCACGCGGCACCCGGGCCGGGCTCTCCGGGGCGCAGGCCACCGGGCGGGGCAGGGAGCATGCCCCAGACGCACCTGGTGCTTCTGGCGCCGCTTTCGCTCCTGCTCGATCTTCTGCTGCTTCTCCAGCTTCTCAGTGATGCGGGCCTCGCGCAGGGACTGCCGTTTGCTGCGCTTGTAGGCCTTGGCATTGAGGGCCGTCTCCAGGGCCGTGTCCCTGCGCATGCACACCACCACCTCCTGGCGCAGCTGCGGGGCACAGGGGGCGCTGGCATGGTCACGGGGGCCCAGCACACCTGCCAGAGGCCCCGGGGACTGCCTGATTCACAGGACACTCAGTGGGCCAGGTGTGGAAGCCACCTTAGCCGCCCACAGGCTAGATAAGGGCCCTGCCATAGCACCTGGAACTGGCAAAGGCCCCCCAGCATCCCCCGCTGCCCACCTGTCGCTGGAAGTTCAGGAGCCGGAGGGCCTTGAGCTCGATGGTTGCTTTGGTTCGCAGATCCCCGGCCAGGGAGCCAGGGAGGTTTTCAAGTTCCTGAATGCGGTGTGCGATGCGGGCCTGCAGCCTGGGCGAGACAGGGCATGGACGGGTGGTGAGAGGGGCGCAGCGCCCACCCCCCAGGGGGGCAGGAAGAAGATGCTCAGAAAAGACTCACAGGATGGCCACAGTGGGCTCCTGAGGACCAAGAAGGCAATGGCTCAAGGCATGGCAGTGTGAATCAGCCCAGAGCAGCAGGCAGGGGCACCGGGAGCTGGGGATCCCCCAGGCCCCTCAGGCTTGGTCTGACGGTAAGGGGAACGGCCCCTTCGCAGAGTCCTGTCTAGGAACTGTGCACTCAGGGCCTCTCTGGGAGTGGACTCTTCGGGGAGCCGAGTGACAAGAACAGAGGCAGGCTAGAAGCCACGTGAGAAAGGGACAGGGAAGTAAACAGTGCCAGTCACTCCGGACAGGAAGAGGCTGGAGTAGGGCCTGGAGACGTGAGGGCGAGGAAGGGTGCCCACAGGCAGGATACCCCGGCAATGAGGTATGAGTGGCCAGGAGCCAGGTCTGCCTGTGCAAAGGGCCTGGGGCGCACAGGAGTTTAACTCAACAAAGAATGGGAAGTGGGGATGCGGAGGACAGAGTGAGGACACAGGGCGGGGCAGGGAGTGATCGAGGGTTTGCTGGACAGGGAGTGGGAGACTGAGCGCCCACTATAACCCAGGGCTGGCTGTGACCCAGCTGACAGCAAACAAAGGCTACCAATGCTGTGTACAGCCAGTCTGTTGCCTTGACCCTCAGAAGGGCGGGCAGGGGGTGCGAGTTCGAGGCCTGCCAGACTCCTCCTCAAGCCAGTCTTTAAGGAGGACAGGGCAGAGCCGGTCCCAGGGCCTCACCTGTACTCCCGCTCCTGCAGGATCTCCACGGGGTCCAAGCCCCGGGGCTTCTGGATGGGAGTGATGCGGCTCTGCTTCTGGTGCAGCGGCACCAAGGGCGCGGGCTGGGCTGGCTGCCCTGGGGACTGCGTCTGGGGCGGCATCACAGGTGAGGCGGCAGGCGGGACAGCGGGGGGTGCAGGCGAAGGGCGGCCCGTAGGCTGCGGGGGGATCAGCTTCTGAGGGGCGCTGGTGGGAGCCGCCGCATTCACCATGGGACCTGGAGAAGTGGCGGGCAGGGCCGCGCTGAGCTCATGGTTCTGGAGGGGTGAGCAGAGGCCCAGCCCCAAGGCCCTGAGGACGGACCCGTCTCCCACTGCTCACAAGGCCACCCCAGCACTGCCCCAGCGGGCGACCTCGTCCCTCTCCCCCATCTGAGTCAGCAGGCCAGGGCGCTGCGACCTCCAGGGGCCACTGTCCTCCTCTCCTCTCCCCTGGACACACCTTCGTCAGCTCTGCTACCTCAGGCAACCACAGTCAAAAACAGTGGGTTTTTTGAGCCTATGTAGGTTCAGGCTGGTCTTGAACTATGTAGCCCAGGCTGGCCTTAAACTCACAATAATCCTCCTGTAATCCCAGCACTCAGGAGGCTGAGGCAGGAGGAGCACCATGAGTACGAGGCCAGTATGAACCAGATGGTGGGACCCTGCCTCAAAAACCCAAAACCCAAATAAATCACATGCCACTGAGAGTGGCTGCGTCACAGTGCCTACGCCATTGATCTCACGGCACCTCAGCCTGCAGGCACAGAGTCGCCTCCCGTATGGGCGAATGTTCCGTTTTTCCCTGCAGTGTGTTGCTGTGACTGTCCTATTTTATTAGCGCTGAACTTCACCACAACAGACAGGGCTCAGTCTGGCCTGTAGCACCAGTGTCCCAGGGCCCGGTGTACCCAAGCTCAGGGCCAGCTCTTCCGCGCCCAGCCCTGCACCTTGGACCAGGGCGGACAGGAAGGAGGCCGCGCTGCCCACACCAGGGGCCCAAGCAGACAGGAGCCCAAGACACCAACCTTTCCTGAGGACACGCCATTCAGGAAAGGTGAGGGGAACCCGCTGTCCTGCCCCCTCCCGTGGGGTCATTCTTGGAAAAAAAGGGCTCGGCTCTGCCCCCAGGCTCCCGGGCACTGAGGTCTGTGGCTGTCCCTCTGCCTCTCTGCAGCCTTTGCCCTGGGTTACGTGGTGCCCTGGTCACTGTCTGCTTCTGCCTGTCAACTGATTCTGAGACCCAAGACAACCTTGACCCACAGGACTAAGGGCACACAAACCAGGCAGCAGCCTCTGGGAGCTGGCAGGGACAGTGACACCCAGATAAGGTGGCAGGAAACCTCGGACTTCTGCCAGGTCAAGCACCCCACCCCTCCGCAGCCAGCTCACAGGGCCGGTGCACCCCACCACCTGGGCAGGTAGGACTTACCTTCAGGCCAGGGCTTGGGAGGCCCCCCAGGGGGCTGGCCGGGCATCCCAGGGGGCACACCAGAGGGCCCCGGGGGTGGCATGTTGGGCCCTCCCATACCTATATGCAGGACAAGACAAAGGAGTAAGAGGGGAGACGTGCCCACGGTCAGGGCCGCACACCCACCACCCCACCGGCCCCACTCAGCTGCTTCACTCTGCTTCCTCTCGCCTGGGGACCAGGGACCCTGGCGCTCACCGTGAGGCCTGCTGTAATTCGGAGGTGCTGGTCCTGGGCCGGGGCCGGGGCCGGGGCCAGGGCCAGGGCCAGGCCCAGGCCCTGTGGCAGACACAGAGGGCGGGGGCAGCGTGGGCATCTGCTGCTGCATCCCAGGCATGGGGCGCTTTCCCTGCACGGCCATCTGCAGGTGGTCGGGCAGCGGCTGCCCCCGGGCCAGCATCTTGTAAGCCATGATCTGCGCCCGAAGCTGGTGCAGCTGGTTCTGGTTGAATGGGGTGGGGCCCCGGCTCTGCTGCCCCAAGGCCTGGGGGTCGGCGCCGTCCAACGGGGCCCCTCCTGGCCCAGATGCCATCTGGGGGCCGGAAGAGGGACCGCTGGCTGGAACAGGACTGGAGGCATGCTCAGAGCTACCCAGGGGCGAGGGATAACCTGTGGGGAGACACCGGGCCCAGGTCACAGCCGAGCTCTCGAAGGTAGAGGCCCCAGCCCTAACCCACTGTGCTGCAGCGATGGTGCAGAGACCTCGAGTCAGCGCCTGGCGGGTGGCCTGCTCAGCCCCAATTCCAGGCTGCCACACAAAGCCCAGGCTTCCCGGGGTGGCCCTCCTGCAGGGTACAGAGCGGAAGCACGTCCTCTGGTTAGTCAGGCCCAGTCTGTTTCTGTTCTCAATTGTCCCCAAGCAGAGAAGCCACTGGAGGCTCGCTGGGACAGTCCCAAGGCTCCCCTGATCCCACACCTCCCATCAGCTCAGGGACCCCTCCCCCAACACCCTGCCCTGCGCCCCCACCCCCACCCCACCCCCGCATGCCTCCTCTGGAGCGGCTCCACAGTCAGTGGGACAAAGAGCCCACAGGCCCTACCCAGCCACCCCAGTCCTCTCAGCGCCCCTCTGTGCGAGCCCCGGTGGGAAACCGGGAGCACTCTGCTTCGTGACCAGCGCAGGACAGGGAGGGAGGGACAGCCGTACCTTGGGAGTGCTGGTCCATGGGGCTGGGCGGCGGCCCCATGCCCGCATGGCCTCCCGAGCGCATGCCCATGCCCTTCATCTGGCTGTAGCGCAGGTCCTCTGACATGCCCTTCTCGTGCATGGACTCCATGGGCTGCGGGGGGCGACAGTGGCGTCAGCAGAGGGGAAGGAGGACAGGGCCATTGCCAGCACCCGCTCAGGCTCCCAGATACCAATGGGACTGCGGGGCCCAGTTCCAAGGCAGTGTCAGGACACCTGCATGGGTGTCAGCAGAGCCACACAAGAATGCTAGCCCGAGGAGGGTGACACTACAGGCCTGGAGCCGAGGCAGCTGGAGTCAGGACCTAGCAAGGCAGGCAGAGGCCCACAAGGAAAAGGCCTGGAGTAGCTCCTGGTCATAGTGACATGGAGACTGGCCAGGGACCCGGGGACAAGGAGCCCCTGCTCAGGAGGCTACACATGCGAACCACAGGTCTGCCCGGGTGTGACAGCACAGGGGACACCCGGTCCTGCATCTCTCATGCCAAGAATGCCAGTCTTGGCCTCCAGCGCTGGAGGGGCGGGCCCTGACCTGAGGTGACAAAGGAGCACCCTAGCTCGGTGTGGACACACGTGCATAAGACGCAGTGCGGGTGTGCTCCATCCCTCACCCTCAGCCGAGTCCTGACCACACCTCACCTCCCAGCAGAGCCCTCAGCCTGGGACCCCAGCACCGAGCAGTGAGGGACACACAGCAGTGTGTGACAGGCAACCCTGAGGTGTGCAGTGTATGAGTGGGGGCTGGGCTGTAAAAGAGCAGGTCTGCAGTCAACAGGCTGGGCGGGTGTGTGTGCACACGTGTGTGTGACCAACAGCTTCCCAGTACCGAAGGGTCGCGATGGACATGAGTAGACACGAAGTCTAGGACATGAGCACTTGGGAGGCTGAAGCAGGAGGGACGCCTGGGGTCTGAGACCAGCCTGGGCTTCATGGAGAATTCAAGGCCAGCCTGAACCACCCAGCAAGACCCTGTCTCAAAACACCAAAAGAAAAAAAAGGAAGTCTTGGGCCGTGGTGGCGAACCTATGGCACATGAGTAAAGTCTGAACTGTTTTCTCTACACTGAAACCTCAGTGTCCAGGCCTTGTTGCAGGCTGGCGCCTACGATAATAAGCGTACCATTCAGGGACTAAAAAAACCTGGGAGCCTCAATCCCAACCTCCCATACAGAAGTCGGGGTGCGGGGCACACAGAGGGGCAAGCATGCACCCCACAGCTCAGGCCCGGATCCCGTGCCCCAGGCGGGCTCCAGCCACGACGGTCCCTACCTTGTGCAGCTGGTGCATGTTGTCCTGAGGGTACCCTCCAGGGCCCTGGGTGGAGATGGGGTGTCCAGCCGAGGGAGGCCCTGGGCTGGGTCCCATCATGCTGTGGGCGGAGCCTGGAGAAGGGCCCGGGCTAGGGCCCAGCATGGCTCCGGGCGAGGGGCCAGGGCCCGGGGAGGGGCCCGGCCTCGGAGTCCCACCCAGCGGCGGGTCTGGAGTGGACATCCTCCCAGGAGCTGCAGACGGCGGCCTCCTGCTGGAAAGCAGCAGCCCTGGTTAGTGCTGGGCCCCGGGGCCACGCGGGCAGGTGTGGAGCACACACGGGGTGCCACCAGGAGCCTGGCCCTGACCCCGAGACCTTGGTGATTCCTCTAGACAAGGTAACGTGTCTTGGGCACATGCGACCAGCTCAGCCGCCAGCTCGCAGGTGACAGCACGGGGGTGTGGGGGGAGTGGCACATGGACAGCACTGGAGACTCCCTGGCCAGCTCTCCGGAAGGTGGCTCCAGGGGTGCTAACGCCCCTTCGGCTGGCTCCATACTTGCCAATCTTTCCATTTCACAAAAAAAAAGGACAATAGGGTGTTGGTGGCAGCAAAGACCTGTAATCCCAATACTCAAGAGGCTGAAGCCGGAAGATGACCTAGAGTTTGAGCCCACCCTGAGCTAGAGGGAAACCCTATCTCAAAAAAAAAAAAAAAAAAAAAGGCAAAACCAAGGAAACAAGCAGTACGGTCCAGAACTCTACTAACTCAACCAAAGCAAATGTTCATGGTGACACTGGTGTCCCACGTAAGACAGGGAAACCAATTTCCCTTTAAAACAAATGAATTTAGAAAAACAGAACAGATGAATTCATTTTTTTGTCTTTTTCAGATAGGGTTTCATCATGCAGTTCAGACTGACCTTGAACTCATAGTGATCCTCCTGCCTCAGCCTCCTGAGTGCTGTGATTACAGACGTGCACCAGCACACCTAGCTCAAATTTAAATTTTTAAAAAATGACCTCAAACCAGGCATAGTGACACATGCCTGTAATCCCAGCACTCGGGAGGCTGAGGCAGAAAGACTGCCGAGAGTTCGATTACTAGTGAGGCACTATCTCAACAAATCAAATAAGTAAATAAACAGCGAATTCGCACGGTGGAACATGCCTGCAATCCCGGCACTCTGGGGGGCTCAAGCAAAAGAATCACAAGTTCAAACCCAACTCGGGCAATTTAGCAACGGGAAAATTCTGTCTCAAAATAAAAAAATTGAAATTTAAAATTTTTATACATACTTATAAATCAAAGAACTAGGATACAGCTCAGTGCAAAGGCCCCGAGTTTAATCCTCGGTGCTGAAAGGTGGGGGGCAATTCAGGGTTTGGGGTGTAGCTCTGGGGCAGAGCATGTGCTCAGCATGTACGAGGCCTGAGTTTGAGGTTCTGATCCCCAGCACACTGATGAATAAATAATATAGTAATAAATGAAACATTACACAGATAATAGCCCGATACCTCAAAAAATTTAAGAGTGATACTCAGATTTCCAAAGCCTGACTAATGCTGCTGATGCTGTACGCTAAAAGCTTATTCCCAGAATTACAAACTACTGACCCAGAACTCAGCAGAAACAGCTAAGCGCCAATCAATGATTCCCGCTACAGTGGGCGCACACGGGAACCCCGGGGCTCTTGTGAAGGGGGTGGTTGAACCCAAGGCCTCATCAGGCTGGGCAAGCGCTGTATCGTGGGACAATCCCCCCACCCCCCACTGCCTGCTGGTAAACTGAATAAACATTCCGTGGTCACCCACACGGACGGATGGATGGCCAGCAGCATGGCTGTTCGGGCCTTTCCCTACTCCCTGGGGCAAGGGGGCCAGGAGGCAGGCCCGCACGGAGGGATCAGCTTTTCTCCCTGTTCTTGCCTGTTTCTGGAGAGGTCCTGGGGACTGATCCCAGGGCCTGCACACGGAGCTGCACCGCCAGCCCTTAACTTTGTATTCTGAGAGGGTACGGTAAGTCATTAATTACCCAGGATGGGCTCTAACTTGCGTTCCACCTGCCTCGGCCTCCTAAGGTGCTGGGATTACAGGTGGGCACCACCACAGCCAGCAGATTAGTGCCCTCGGAGTGAAGGTGTCCAGAGAGGGTCTAAGCCCTCCCCACATGAAGGTGGAGACACAACAGGATGCCGCCTGCCGGTCTGCCGGTCTGCCGGTCTGCCGGCTCTCCTGGCCCTTTTGTCGTGACTTCCCTGCCTCCACCGCTGAGGAGCTGTTCTGGTTTCTAGGCCACCTGGTCTAGGGGACCCTGCGATCGTAAACCTGTGAATCTTAATAAATCTCCATGGCATCCTCACTGCTCACGTGGGAAACACAAACACCACAGAAGTTCACATCACCACGAACCCACCAGACCCCAAGGCCAAGTGCTGCTGCCCTTGCAAAGGACAAGGACAGAAGCGCCATCTGCCCTCACCCACTCTCCCCAGTGACCCACTGAGTCAGGGAGGTGGCCGTCAGGACTCGCCCGGCCTGTGTCCCAGTGCCTCTGTGGCAGGCCTCACAGATCTGCTTCTGTTTCTGCTGCCTCTGGGCTTCTGCAGTGCATTGCCTGGTCTAGACTTTCCTGGGTGCTCTGGCTCTGAACCAATCCTGCAGCACGTGAGAAGGGCGCCTCTCTCAGGTCCACTCAATGCTTGCTGGGGACCTTTAACTTTTTTTTTTTTACCTGGGGCGCCGACCAACAACAGGTCTTCGATCAGATCAAAAAGGCCCTGTTATCTGCCCCTGCATTGACTCTCCCCAATATAGAAAAACCCTATACTCTCTATATTGGAAAAAAAAAAAAAAAACACAGCTACTTGATTTCATTGTAGAGGGAGGTTACTAAAAGTTCTAACAGCCACTAGTGATGTAGGGAAATTAAAGTGCCAACCTACTATGTCGGGTACGATTTCATGTTCTATAAAATCTTAGGATGGATTTTAGGAACAATGGAGGTTAAAAATAAGACGTATTTATTGAGAGAATAAAAGATTCTGTCTCAGAGAGGGATAAAAGGGATACTGAGCAGGTTGCCGAGGACTCTCTCTTTTCTAGGGACTTTTAGAGAGTAAAGTCCTAGAGTGAGGTGGGCTCAAGTTAGGGAAAACTGATGTGAAAGAAAAAAAAAAAAAAAAAGAGCCTATAACAAACCTGCCTAGGGCCCACCAAACAGTGGGGGTGCTTTCCTCAATTCTCCCCCAGATTCATTTGCCTTGGGGTTTGTAAAACATCTAAGATGACAGATTGTGGCCTCAAATGATTGGAAAGAAATAGCTAAAGTATGTTTAAGGCCAGAAAATTATTTGTTGTGAAAAGAAAACATTTTTAAATTGTGCACAGATCAGGCCTCTGGCAGTTTAACCATTACAAAAGATATGTTAATTAGAGAGGTTGTCTTTGCTGCCACAGGCAGTCAGCTTGCTATTGATATGCAAATATAGGTCAATTTAGAATAGCAAAACTAGGGCTTGGAGGGAACTTCCTTCACCAGGTAAAACCTCCATGGATTTGAGTGCTAGCCCAAAGGGTCTAAAACCATTTCAACATTTCACCTTTAAAAATGCACATAAGTGGTGTATGATACTGAAAACTTTCCTGGGACAACAGCCTGGCCCTACCTAGCTTCATGAGGTAGGACCTACACTTATAGCTGAGATTTGCAGCTCTGGCTTCCATGTACTTCTTAAGGCAAATTGTAATGTAGGGACACATTTATGGCATGGCAATCTATTTCAAGACCAATTAGATATTTCTGATCAAGTTACTGCTTTGCTATTTGTGCTAAATTTAATCAACTTTGATAGGGCCTAAAGCCTAGCTGCAAACCTTTGATGAGCACAGTCATTTGTACCTTAAGGCACCCTGGGCTAATTCCAGGCCCCTCCCAGACTCTTCCTGTATTACGATAATGACTAACTGTGCTCATTCAGTAAGGGCACCCTAGTTGATGCTACAGACTATAGGCCAGCCCAAGGAACCCGAAGTCGGTGGGCCCTGGGCCCTCAAGATGGAGTGGCAATCACACTCCCCCTGAGGCCACATGGACACATGCTGGACGATGGGAATGGGGGAGAAATGCCAGCACTCCAATACTGGCCCTTTTCCTCCTCCGACTTATATAACTGGAAAAATAATAACCCTCCTTTTTCTGAGGACCCTTCTAGGTTAACCGGGTTGGTGGAGTCTCTCATGTTCTCTCACCAGCCTACCTGGGACGACTGTCAACAGTTGCTGGGGACCTTGTTTACCACTGAAGAAAAGGATCGAATCCTCATAGAGGCCAGAAAACTTATGCCGGGACAGGATGGGAGATCTACCCAGCTCCCAAATATCATTGATGACTTCTTCCCGTTGCGCCGCCCTGATTGGAACCCCAATACTCCAGAAGGTAGGGAGCATCTGTCCATCTATCACCAGACTCTAATGGTGGGTCTCTGAGCGGCTGCTAGGCGGCCTACAAATTTGGCTAAGGTAAGGGAGATCCTTCAAGGACCTACCGAATTGCCCTCAATATTCTTAGAGACTAATGGAAGCTTACCCTAGGTACACTCTCTTTGACCCTCAAGATGAGGGACAACAGGCATCTGTTGCCACGGCCTTCATAGGTCAGTCAGCTTCAGACATTAGGCGTAAGCTCCAACAACTAGATGGGTTACAAGACTTGACTTTAAGAGATTTGGTAAAAAAGCTGATAAAGTGTATTCCAAGAGAGAGAGGAGAAAGAACTAACCAAAGGTAGAAAGAGGAATACAGAATTGACAAAAATCTTGGCCACAGTAGTAAAAGGAGTTCAGGGAAACATAGATGAGGATAAGCCACGCTGCCCTCCTCTTGACCCCAACCAATGTGCATATTGCAAGGAGTTGGGACACCTCATCAAAGATTGCCTCAAGCTTAAAAGAAAAAGCAAAAGGAACAGGCCTTAGAGGCTCAACAACGTCAACCTAATGTGCTGGCCTTGGAAGGAAAAGACTAGAGGCGACAAGGCTCAGATCCCCTCCCCGAGCTCAGGGTAACTTTTAACGTGGAGAGGACCCCAATCGACTTTGAAGTAGATACGGGAGCTGTCTTTTCTGCTCTTCAAGCCTCATTGGGACCTCTCTCATCCAAGAGGTCCTTGGTTCAAGGGGCTAATGAGATCAAATACAGAGCATGGACCACTAAGAGGACTATGGACCTAGGTAAAGGTAAAGTCCTACATTCCTTCTTAGTAATACCGGAGTGCCCAGCTCCCCTTATGGGGAGAGATCTTCTAACTAAACTAAGAGCTGAAATAACCTTCGAGCCTCAAGGGCCCCAAGTGATATCAAAGAAAAATGAGGAATAGCTCAAGGGATGTTAACTCAGGCCTTCGGCCCATGGAAGCGACCTGTGGCCTATTTGTGAAAGAGATTAGACCCTGTGGCAAATGGATGGCCCCATTGTCTAAAGGCTATCACAGCAGCAGCTATCCTAACCAAAGACGCAGATAAACTGACTCTGGGACAAAAATTGACCATAGTAGCCCCACACACGTTAGAAAGTGTCATCCATCAGCCCCCAGATAGATGGCTCTCCAATGCCAGGATTATTTACTACCAAAGCCTCCTGCTCAATAAGGACCGAATAACATTCGGTCCTCCAACTGCCCTCAACCTGGCCACTCTGCTGCCTGATGAGACATCTGAGCCAATCCTACATACCTGTCAAGAGATTCTGGCAGAGAAAATTGGAATTTGCTGAGACCTGACAGACCGGCCACTCCCAGATGCTGAGGTAACCTGGTTCACTGACGGCAGCAGTTTCCTACTAGAAGGTAAGAGACATACAGGGGCCGCGGTTACAGATGGGACTTGAGTTATCTGGTCGTCAGGACTGAGAGAAGACGCATCCCCACACAGGGCAGAATTAATTGCCCTTTCAAAGGCTTTAGAGTTGGCGAAAGGAAAAAGGGCAACCATTTATACTGATAGCCGCTACGCTTTTGCCACAGTGCATGTACATGGGGCTATTTACCAGCAGAGAGGACTCCCAACTTCGGCTGGAAAGGAGATCAAAAACAAACAAGAAACTCTTAGACTCTTGGCGGCTATTATGCTACCACAAAAACTGGCCATAGTGCACTACAATAGCCACCAAAAAAATACAGGCTCTATAATACAGGGCAACAACCATGCAGATAAAACTGCGAAGCAGGCGGCCTTAAGTGCCCCTACCACTTTGCTCCTGGAGCCTCAATGTAAATTGGAAAAGACTAAAAATCCCCTCAAGTTACGGGTTCGTAGGGTTACTATTCCTCCTCCTCCTTCCCCTAGGATTTTTCCTTAAGGAGGGGGGATTAGGTGCAGCCTTAAAAGAACAATGCTGCTTCTATACAGATCATTCTAGAGTTGTTAAAGAGTCCATGGCCAAACTCAGGGAAAGATTAGACCAAAGACAAAAAGAACGAAAAGCCCAACAAGGCTTATTTGAGTCTTGGTTCAGCCAGTCTCCATGGCCCACCGCCTTACTGTCGGCCCTAACGGGACTCTTGATTGTGCTGCTCTTAATAACAACTATAGGATCCTATATATTAAATAGAATAACAAACCTACTATAAAGTCAGATTGACAATGTAAAACTAATGCTCCTCAGACAACAATATGCGATTCTAGATAACCCCAGCAATAAACACCCCGATCTCTAAGATTAGAGATTCACAACACGAAAAGGGGGGAATGTAAGAGAAATTTTCTCTTATTAACAGTGCATGGTCTATACTGCTCCATGCTGCTCATCTCCCCCCAATATTCCGGGAATTGAGCTGTTATAGTTTAAAGCTGCCTAGGTTAAATTCAGACTAGGACAAAGCTGACTAGAAAACCTGGGTTGCGAGGTAGAAACAGCCCCATTCCATGTTTAAGGAATTTATGGAATGTATCTTCCCTGGGCATCTGCTGCCCCTATTAGGAAGCACCCTCCGCCGCCCAGCTCTAGACCATCCTATAGACGCCCCCTCCAATGAATGTAGAAAGCCATTTAAACTAACCAATGCCTTCTGCTTCTGTAACCATGCTTGCCAAAGCCCTGCCTTCCTTTGTTCGGTAATTTTAAAAGCCATGCTCCGGCACACCTCGTGGCTCTCTGTTCCTGGGTGTTCATT